>ONZH01029360.1:0-159135 GCA_900303285.1 Rhinella marina
AATGGATTTGTATCACTGAGAAAGAACAATAAAAAAAAAAACAGGGTTAGATATGGCGATAGGTGCACTACTAGTGCCAGCCAGCCAGCCAAGCCAGGAGACAAAAAAAAAATTTCTTCTAGCCCTTAGAAGGGCTGTTGGGTTCTTTGTGGCTGATTCCTGCCTAACAGAGAACTAAATTCAGGCCCTAACACTGTCCCTGAAAGGCAGCAGCTCTATCCCTAACGACATCCAGACGGCATCTGAGCCGAGCACCGCGGCCAGTCACTAATATATTCCAGGGTCACCAGATCAGGCCAGCCAACCCCTGCTATCGACATGTAAGGGCCCCACGTGATGATGGGTGTACCGTAGAGTCTCCTGGCTTGTGATTGGCTGTGTTTATAGGCGCCAAAAAAGCACGATGCGGAAGTTGCCATTTCCTCGAGTATGGCGAGATACTCGTCCGAGCTGCGAGTACTTACGAGTACCCTAATACTCGAACGAGTACCAAGCTCGGACGAGTATGCTCGCTCATCTCTAGTTAGGTCTTAACGACCCAATTAACCAGCTGAATAACTATTATATATCCCTGTGATGGTGGCAAGTATTTTTAACCAAAAGAAATAGGTAGGTCTTACGGACCCTATTAATCACCAGAATAATTATGATTAGAGATGAGCAAGCATACTCGTCCGAGCTTGGTGCTCGTTCGAGTATTAGGGTACTCGTAAGTGCTCGCTGCTCGGACGAGTATCTCGCTATGCTCGAGGAAATGGCAACTTCCGCATCGTGCTTTTTTGGCGCCTATAAACACAGCCAATCACAAGCCAGGAGACTCTGCGGTACACCCAGCATCACGTGGGGCCCTTACATGTCGATAACAGGGGTTGGCTAGCCTGATCAGGTGACCCTGGAATATACTAGTGACTGGCCGCCGTGCTTGGCTCAGATGCCGTCTGGATGTCGTTAGGGATAGAGCTGCTGCGTTTCAGGGAGAGTGTTAGGGCCTGAATTTAGTTCTCTGTTAGGCAGGAAACACCCACGAAGAACCCAACAGCCCTTCTAAGGGCTAGAAGACATTTTTTTTTGTCTCCTGGCTTGGCTGGCTGGCTGGCACTAGTAGTGCTGCTATCGCCATATATAACCCCCTTTTTTTTATGTTATATCTCAGTGATACATATCCATTTCACACAGCACTGTGGAACCATTCTGTGTGTCACAGTTCAGTACACTCACTATTTTCTGTCCAGGTCACACTGTCTGTACGTCACAGAATACAACAAAGTCTTTTGCTGCCTGTCACGTGTATAGCTTGATCCCAAAAATCTCTGTGCGACATTTGTCTGGGTCGCAGTCTACATAGCTACCGTCACTAGGGTGTCAGTTAGCTCTATGATAGTTTCTGCACGTCACGTTCCAAAGAAAACAAAAATCCAAAACAAAATATACAAAAAAATTTGTTTTTTTGTTGTTTTAGCTCAGTGATACACATCCATTTCACACAGCTGCGTGTAAC
Organism: Rhinella marina; assembly: GCA_900303285.1. Classification (NCBI taxonomy): domain Eukaryota; kingdom Metazoa; phylum Chordata; class Amphibia; order Anura; family Bufonidae; genus Rhinella; species Rhinella marina. The sequence continues at coordinate 1,499 of ONZH01029360.1, forward strand.
CTTTCTGTGTGTCACAGTTCAGCACACTCACTCCAATCCGTATATTCTGTCCAAGTGACACTTTCTGTACGTCACAGAATACAACCAAGTCATTTGCTACCTGTCACGTATATAGATTGATCCTAAAACTCTCTGTGCGACATTTGTCTGGGTCGCAGTCTAAATAGCCACCGTCAGTAGGGTGTCAGTCAGCTCTACGATAGTTTCTGCACGTCACGTTAAAAAAAAAAATCCAAAACAAAATATAAAAAAATAATTATTTGTATTTATTGTTTTAGCTCAGTGATACAAATCCATTTCACACAGCTGCGTGTAACCTTTCTGTGTGTCACAGTTCAGCACACTCACTCCAATCCGTATATTCTGTCCAGGTGACACTTTCTGTACGTCACTTAATTAAACCAGACTGAACAAGTTTGTGGGTTTCAGCACACCAGGCCCGTTTTTTTTTTTTATATATATATATATATCATACACTTATATACAGAAAATGTTGAACCCCAGGGCTAAGGTCTGGGTTGATATGCAGAGTGACAATGTTGAGTTAGTTGAAGAAGTTTGTAAAGAGGTGTCGGACGATGAGGAGACACGGTTGTCAGACAGTGGTGAAGTTGCTGTTAGGGGAGGAATTCCGAGGGGGGAGCAGACTGAGGAATCGGAGGATGGCGAGGTGACTGACCCAAGCTGGGTTGATATGCAGAGTAAAGACAGTGCTTCTGAGGCGGAGGCGAGTGCTGCACCAGAACAGGTTGTAAGAGGCAGTGGTGTGGCCAGAGGGAGAAGCAGGGCCAGAGCTGGTGCATCAGCAGCAACTGTTTCACGTAGTGAAGCTCCCGTGGCGAGGCCTAGATGTTCGCAAGTCTGGAGGTTCTTTAAAGTAAGTGAGGATGACCGACGGACTGTGGTGTGCAACCTGTGCCACACCAGGATCAGCAGGGGTGCCACCACTACTAGCCTAACCACCACCAGCATGCGCAGGCATATGAGTGCTAAACACCCCACTCAATGGAACCAAGGCCGTTCACAACCTCCTGCGGGTCACACCACTGCTCCTTCCCCTGTGTCACTCGCTGCCTCTGCTAGTCAACCCCCTGCGTCACTCGCTGCCTCTGCTAGTCAACCCCCTGCCCAGGACCCCGGCACGAGCGCTTCCCGCCGGAAAACCACACCTTCGCCTCCACGATCCTCCACAGTGTCCACCAACGTGTCCCAGCGCAGCGTTCAGCTGTCTTTACAGCAGACGCTGGAGCGCAAGAGGAAATACAGTTCCACCCACCCACATGCCCAAGCCCTCAACGTCCACATCTCCAAATTGCTGAGCCTGGAGATGCTGCCCTATATGCTGGTAGAGACCGAGGCCTTTCGAAATCTCATGGCGGCGGCTGCCCCTCGGTATTCGGTCCCCAGCCGCCACTATTTTTCCCGATGTGCCGTCCCAGCCCTACACCAGTACGTGTCACAGAACATCATCCGTGCCCTGACCAACGCTGTTTCTGAGAAGGTCCACCTAACCACGGACACGTGGACAAGTGCTGCCAGGCAGGGACACTATATCTCACTGACGGCACATTGGGTTAACTTGGTGGAGGCTGGGACCGAGAATGACCCTGGGGCCGCTCATGTACTGCCCACACCGAGCATTGCGGGGCCTACCTCGGTCGCGGTCTCTCAGACGTACTATGCCTCCTCCTCCTCCGACCCCTCCTCCACCGAATTACCATCCGTGGGCACGGCGCCTTCAGTCGGTAGCTCTAGGCGCAGCAGCAGTGCCGTGGGTAAGCGCCAGCAGGCGGTGCTCAAACTGCTGAGCTTAGGTGACAAAAGGCACACCGCCCAAGAGCTGTTACAGGGCATCACGGCGTAGACCGATCTGTGGCTGGCACCGCTGAACCTCAAGCCAGGCATGGTTGTGTGTGACAACGGGCGTAACCTGGTAGCGGCTCTGCAACTCGGCAGACTGACACATGTGCCATGCCTGGCCCACGAGTTCAATCTCATAGTTCAGCGGTTCCTCAAGACATACCCCAATCTGTCTGATTTGCTCACCAAGGTGCGCCGCATCTGTGCGCATTTCCGTAAGTCGACCACAGATGCTGCCACTCTCAGGGCAGCGCAGCGCCGCCTACAACTGCCCGCTCACCGACTGTTGTGCGTCGTGCCCACGAGATGGAATTAGACATTAAACATGTTATCCAGAGTTTACCAGCAGCACAGAGCGATTGTAGACTGCCAGATGTCAACTTCCACCAGAACTGGTAGTCAGGTCACTCAGATTCCTCAAGTCTACAATGAGGATTGGACGTGGATGTCTGATATCTGCCAGGTGTTGAGTAACTTTGAGGAGTCAACACAGATGGTCAGCGGCGATGCCGCCATTATCAGCCTCACCATCCCGCTGCTTTGCCTGTTGAAAAACTCACTGCTCATCATCAAGTCGGATGCTTTGCGCTTGTCACAAGAGACGGTGGAGGAAGATACGTCGCTTGATAGCCAGAGCACCCTCCGGTCTGTTTCTCAGCGCGTATCGGAGGAGGGGGATGAGGATGAGGAGGAAGAGGAGGAGAATGTCGGCGAGACAGTAGAGGGTACCTGTCAAGGTTGGGGTACACAGAAAAGGGAGATGTGATCCCTGAGCTCTCCCCAACCCCTGTCCCTGCCTACTTGCCTCCGTGTCCTATGCGACACGGCGACAACCACGAGGACTGCAATTACTCTGACTAAGGTGCAGGGAGAAGGGACAACAAACAGAGACGAACAAAACACAGAAGAGTAGTCAACTAGCCGCGTCAGAAAACCAGAGATAACGAAGTACAAAATCGGAAGACGGTAGAGTAGTCAGATACAAGCCAAGGGTCAAATAAGCAGTCAGGCTACACAATACAACGCACAAGCAGGAATAGCAAGGATTTGCAAAAACCAGCAAAGAGCAGAGAGGAAGGTAGGTATTTATGCCGGAAGATATCCCACCCCCAGGTTCTGAATGGACCAGATTCAGAGAAGTCACTCAGCCCAGCACATGAGTATTAACCCTAAGTAGACAAACAAAACATGAAGATGGGCGTTGGCTCCAAAACAACTCCACAGTGTGAACATGATTAAAGGCAAGGCGTAGGCACTAAACAGAAACACACAAAAATTCAGAATACCAAGCAAAACATAGAAACCTATGTTCTCCGGTGACCAGACCTGACAGTACCAGTGCTCAGTCCTTAACTCTTGAGCGTGTATGGGCTGAAGAGGAGGACTTGGAGGAGGAGGAGGAGGAAATGGAGAGTCAGGCCAGTGAGGAGAGGGAATTCTTGTGTATTGGGACTCTGGCGCACATGGCAAACTTCATGTTAGGCTGCCTATCCCGTGACCCTCGCGTTAGAAGAATTTTTTCAAACACCGATTACTGGGTGTTCACTCTCCTGGACCCACGGTACAAGCAGAACCTTTCCACTCTCATCCCTGCAGAGGAAAAGAGTATGAGAGTGAATAGATATCAACAGGCCCTGGTGCACAAGCTGAAACAATTCTTCCCATCTGACGCCGCTAGCGGCAGAGGGCATGGTTCTGTGGGCCAAGTAGCGGGGGAGAGGAGGCGAGCAGGCAGCTTGTCCAGCACTGGCAGGGGAACGCTCTCCAAGGCCTTTGCCAGTTTTATGTCACCCCAGCAAGACACTGTCACCTGTCCCCAGTCTAGGCAGAGTAAAGGGGAGGGGTACAGAAAGATGGTCAGGGAGTACCTAGCTGACCATACCAACGCCCGTAGCGATTACTCTGCTCCATACAACTACCGGGTTTCAAAGCTGGACACGTGGCCTGAACTGGCGCTGTACGCCTTGGAGGTGCTGGCCTGCCCTGCCACTAGCGTGCTGTCAGAGCGGGTATTCAGTGCAGCTGGTGGCATCATCACCGATAAGCGTACACGCCTGTCAACTGACAGCGCTGACAGGCTGACGCTTATTAAAATGAACAAAGCCTGGATTTCACCGGAATTCAAATCTCCTCCGGGGGAAAGCAGCTAAAGATTTAAATAACTTATGTATCCGATTCCTCTTCTCTACTCCTCCTACTCCTCCTCCTCCTCCATATCGTCTGTGCCTAACGCTGACCAAAAAAACACCATTTTTCAGAGGTCCAACTGGCACTCTTTTACCACAATTTTTCAGGAGGGCCCCCTACAGGCCATCTCTTCAAACAATTTTTCCGGATGTCAACCTACAGGGTCTCTCTCCAAACAATTTTTCCGGAGGTACACCTACAGGCCCTGTCTCCAAACAATTTTTCCGGCGGTCCACCTACAGGGTCTCTCTCCAAACAATTTTTCCGGAGGTCCACCTACAGGCCCTGTCTCCAAACAATTTTTCCGGAGGTCCACCTACCGGCCCTCTGTCCAAACAATTTTTCCGGAGGTCCACCTACAGGCCCTCTGTCCAAACAATCTTTCCACAGGTCCACCTACAGGCCCTCTCTCCAAACAATTTTTCCGGAGGTCCACCTACAGGCCCTCTCTCCAAACAATTTTTCCGGAGGTCCACCTACAGGCCCTGTCTCCAAACAATTTTTCCGGAGGTCCACCTACAGGCCCTCTGTCCAAACAATTTTTCCGGAGGTCCACCTACAGGCCCTCTCTCCAAACAATTTTTCCAGAGGTCCACCTACAGGCCCTGTCTCCAAACAATTTTTCCGCAGTTCTACCTACAGGCCCTCTCTCCAAACAATTTACGTCTTTGTCCTATTTTTCTCTCTCTCCAAACTATTTTTCCGGATAGCTGCCATATACGGTATTAAACTGAGTAGTATACGTAGAAGACATACCACACTTGATCAATCTCATAATTTTACGACTGTACTGGTTGATGCTAAATTTTTAAGTTGGGGTTCCTGCGTCGTCATTCTAAATACATCCGGCTGTTATCACCACCACACACGCTAGCCCAAGGGGCACTCCTCTGGCTCTTCCAGTGAAACCTCCTTCCCCCCAGCCTGCCCCTCACCTACAGGCCCTCTCTCCAAACAATTTACCCGGATAGGGGACGTATTAGATATTGTACAGATTTTTTTTTGGTTCTTCTTTTAATTGCCTCCTGACCTGTGATAGGCAGAGCATGGACACGTCCCCTTAGCTGCAGTAGGAAAGACACTGAGAGCAAGCTCTTTTTCCATTTTCCGTGGTGGAAAAATCCATGAAATATAGGGTCCCACGATAGGGGACGTATACGGTATTAAACTGAGAAGAATCGATACCGTACCGGTTGATGCTACAGTTTTTCCAAATCCATTCCGGCTGTTGTCACCACCACACACACTAGCCCAGGGGGCACTCCTCTGGCTCTTCCAGCTCAACCTCCTTCCCCCCAGCCTGCCCCCACCTACAGGCCTTCTCTCCAAACAATTTACCCGGGTAGGGGACGTATTAGATATTGTTCTGAATTTTTTTTCGTTCTTCTTTTAATTGCTTCCAGCGATAGACAGGAATCGAACCCGGGTCAGCTGCTTGGGAAGCAGCTATGCTCACCACTTTACCACCAACAGCCACAGCAACTGATAAGAACAGATACTAAACTTGATGTCAGCTGCAGTGCCAGCATGAGCAGTGGTGTCACCTGCAGGTGGTGATGGACCTTCGTTGCACCTAGTTGGGTGCTTCCCTAACATGTGATGGGTATTTGCCTCGCCTTTCTTGGTCTGGTTGAGCACAATTGCCATGAGGGTAACCACCAGGCTGTTGCCTGAGAATTTGTGGTAATGGTGGGATTAGGCAGCCTCAGAGGCATCCATGCATGCTGCCCCTGCTGTTTCCTGTCCATTTCCGTGGTGTTTCCATCGTTTTCTGAGGTTTCCAGGTTTTCACCCAGCCTTCCCTAGGCAGATCCTTGGTCCCCTGCAAAAAATGCTCGAGTCTCCCATTGACTTCAATGGGGTTCGTTATTTGAAACCAGTACTCGAGCATCGGGAAAAGTTCGACTCAAATAACGAGCACCCGAGCATTTTAGTGCTCGCTCATCTCTAATTGAGATGCACTTGTATGTATACTGACTATAAGTTATAGTGCCACATCCAACACAATGTGCTACTTATTGTATTTATATGGTCTGTGTCTGCTTTTAACAAAGTGAATACAAAAGTGATCACCACTTTGTGGGTACAGTTTATTTTTTTACATTTTCACACAGATATATATTAAAAGTTAGGACTAAGGATGTGGATTTTTTTCCTGTTATAACAAATACTCAATAATTCATTCTAAATACGAATTATTCAAAAATAAATTGCAGCCTCTCTAGAGCTTTCCACATGGGATCATTAATAATACCTCTAAGGCTTCACCATGTTATTGTTGTAACCTGCCATGTGCTCTATATAAAGAGGCAGCTCAGCCACAATCGTGTCTCCAACTAAACAACCTCCTCCAATATTTACTCTTTCCATGATAAAAAACGAAACAAAAAAAACTTTTCACAACGGTGTGACCAAGAGAAAATTAACATAAAATGTAGAAAATACAATCCTTGGAAGGTTTAGGATTTCTTTGACATTTTAAGCAGTGCACATTTGTTGTATTTCAGTGGACACTTCTTTGTTCTCTTGTGACTATGATTTTTCTCTTCTTGTTTCGAGAGATATTATTTAAAAAGAAAAATGAAAAAACTGAAAAAAATGTTTCTAAGCATCTCGAGGGAAAAGCAAAAATATCAATTCAGTTCTACCACAAGTGGATATTAAGAATCAGGGAAATTGAGAGACTTCTCAACTCTATCTGCATCAATTTCCTAAATATGCAATTCCCCAACATCAGCCTGGTGACTGATATACATCTGTTAGGTTTCCAAGGTCTTCACACTTTAAAGACTCTATTGTTTTTTATACTTCTGATCATGTTCTGTGTGACGGTATGTGGAAATCTTCTCATCATTCTGGTGGTGTCCTACAGCAGATCTCTTCACTCTCCCATGTACTTCTTTCTCACACAACTCTCATTTATAGACCTTGTGCTCACTATTACTGTAGTGCCCACAATGCTCCTTGTGGTGCTATATGAAGGAATTTATTTGTCCTTCATCAGCTGTTTGATTCAATATTATTTTTTCTTAGGTTGTGAAGCCTTAGAATGTCTTCTCTTGACCGTTATGTCCTATGACAGGTATCAAGCCATCTGTAACCCTCTACGTTACACCTCGATCATGACTCTCACATTTTGTTTTAAATCTGTTTTACTGTGTTGGCTGGCCATTGTTTCTATGGTCTTGATGTTTGCTATATTGTTTAGTCAATTGTGGTTCTGTGGACCAAACATTATTGACCATTTCTTTTGTGATTTTGACCCATTACTTGAACTTTCTTGCTCAGAAACTTTCATGATAAAACTAATAAGTATACTTGTTGTTATACCAGTAGTTGTATGCCCACTGATCTTTATTACAGTCTCCTATGGATACATTATCTTCACCATACTGAAGATCCCCTCTGTGACTGGGAGACAGAAGACCTTCTCCACTTGCAGTTCTCACCTGGCTGTGGTGTCTATGTTATATGCATCTCTTATTAGCATTTATTTATTTCCATCCCAGATAAGTGTAAAGAAAATCCTCGCCCTGTTCTACACAGTTATAACTCCCCTCCTTAATCCTAGTATATACAGTCTAAATAATAGAAAAATAAAGGTGGCCATCAAAAAACTGTTCAGCAGCAATTCTGGTATGTTCTAAACTGGCTTGCTTACCCAAATCCCCAACCCTTCCAGGCACCCCTGCCCGTCCATCACCACCTTATGTTCTACATTATATGGCAAAATATCTCTATGATAACCTCCCTTCACTTTACTGTAGGTGGTTATACATAATTATTGTAATGCTCAAACATGATCACTTATGGGTCATCACATCTTTCAAAGTAAATGTGGCTGAGCTGAAATAATAATCATATGGAAAAAACCTATAGATGATTGAATTGATTCTAAATTAATCATATTTGTTCTGAATTTCACAAAAACTTAATCTAGTTCCATTTTAGTGTTAATATTGGCGGGAAAAACCATGAGGGAAGAAGAAGACAGAGGACTTCATGACAATGGGAAGAAGTGGTGAGGGATGTCTTGCCCTTATTGGCTCAGAGGCTGAAAGACAGCCTAATTAGCCAATCATTCCACGCTGATTTGTTCAGCTTCTGACCTAGAAGGACTGCGTCTTGCAATGTATGCCTAAAACATGATTATACAAGTCACTAATGTAGTGTAAAATGAATAAAGATATATAATTTTGTAGATTTTATAGAATTGGTTCAAGAGAGGCTTTGAGGGAGTAGGGGGCTTGTCACACTGTGAATAATTAAACTGTGTACTGCTGCAGAAGCTCAATCTGGCAGTTCTGCATTACAAACCTCCCTGCACAAAAAACCTCTTTTGTGTCTGTATACAAACAGTGCTAAAACTTTTTTTTTGTTCAAAGCCTTACGTTTCTACATAGTCATATTAGCAGCAAAGAACCCCAATAGCATCCGGCTGAAAACACTCAGCAATTGCAATTTCTTCCAGAATGTTACATATGTATTATTATAAACATTAGATTATAGTAAAAGTATTATATGGCAATAATATTATTGTTATACCTGTGTTATTGAATGGATAGTTTAGAGACATTTTACTGTAAACATTGCATTCTGTACTCCATTACTGCATCAGTGTCTTTCATTGACATTTTAGTACAAAAAAAATATTTTTGAGCCAGTGATATTAAATCCATTGATCAAAGACATTTTAACACTGCATTATTATATTTGTGTTAGCAGATGCATTACAGCATCAGACCATGTGCTACATAGACATGTTAGTATAAAATTTCATTGCTGAACCAGTGATTTAAATGCATAGTTAAAAGACATTTCACTGTAAACACTGAATTATTCCTAGAGTGTTGAGTCCACTTCAGGGGAAATTTGATTTGCTGCAAAGTCAAATTTTCTCGTGCTTCATAGTAGTAAATCAATTTTCGCTGAAACAGTGTAAAAAACAAACAAACAAACAAAAAAAACAACAAACAAACAAAAAATAATACTTACCTCATCCATTTGCTAGCGACGGGCCAGCAGGCGCCATCTTTACTGAAGATCTCGCAACACTCCGGCCAACATTATGATGTCATCACAGGTTGATTGAGAATTCACGCCAGGTCTTCAATTGAGATGGTGGCTGCCGGCCCGTTGTGAGAAAATGGTTGAGGTAAGTAAGATTTTATTTATTTATTTATTTTTATATTTTAAGCTGTTATTACAGTCAGATGCCATAACACCTATGAATGCTACATCTGAGGAGTACAATGTTGGGAAGCAGCACAATCAAAGTAATCTGTCATAAAGGAAATTTTAGTTGTAAAATTTAGCTGAATTTTTGAATACTTTGCTCATCACTATTCTGAAGGTAAATTGTCATTACCAGTGTTCAGTGTGATTGTTCAATAAGAAGGATCTTTAATTATGACTCAGTATTCAAATTACAGTAAACATAATTGCAATTTTCCTAGTTTTGTTTAATAATCTGTGCAACATTAACTTCTAAGTTTTCATTTATGGGCCTTATATTTAGGCCTTGTAATAACAAAACAGACAGAGCACAAAAAGAAAGACCCAGGCCTTGTCCTCTCACAGTCAGATTGTGGGTAGTACAGTTGCAGCAGTACCAGCATCCTACTAGTACTAGTAGAAGTACTAGTAGTAGAAGGAGGCCACAGTTCTCTGGGGCTTCCAAAAGACCCAACATTATTAGCATTGAGTACAAAGAGGTTGAAATTGCGGATTGGATGGCAGACTCCTCCTTTAAGTCACAATAGGATGATTCGAAGGTCACCTACCATATGAGTCTGACACTCTTCTTTGGAGTCAGGAGTCACTGCATTACTGTTGCTTCTCCTCAGTGTAACTCCAGAGAAACCTTTCTGTTGCATGTTCTGTATCTTCACTTTTTTTTCCTTTTTTCCTAAGAAGAGGCAAAAAAGCATGTGCCAAACCACTTTCCACCTAAGGCCCTACAGACACTACATTACCCAGTGGACTGTTAGGGAGATATAATGTCCATGTCCATGCTTTCTGGTCCATGTATTGGTGGTTATGTGGACCTTGCCAGTGATGGAGGTGTGCAACGCACACCTGATTTTTTTGCCACTTGTTCATGCAGTGCAAAGACGGCAGCCTGGAAAAGTAGTGGCAGCTGGGAACTACACACTGTGGGACAGCCACCACCATCAAGATTTTAAAACCGACAGCCTCCACCAAATGGAATGACAGCATTTCAAAGGCCAATAATTTTGAAATGCTGGCATTCAGGACCAGGGATTGCATGTGGGTGTGTGGGGGAAGGGGTTACTTTCTCTTTATCTCCAGTGTTTGGGGGATGGACATCTGAATGCTTCCATGGGACAGTGTGGAGATGCTCAGTGACACTTGTGGTGGTGTTGCTGTCACATCCTATCTTTGAGGGGTGCCAGGTGTCCCTGTTGCTCCAGAGGGGGAGGAAGAGGCCCGGACCATAGCAGAGAGGGAGCAGGAGAACCCTTTCAAGTGCCTACTACACTGCAGCTTGTGCTTTGCATTTAGATTCTTTGTCATGCAGGTGGTGCTCATATTTAGAACATGTATGCCTTGCTTTAGGCTCTGTCGACACAACGTGCAAATTACCCGTGTCTTGTCGTCAGGACATTGCCTGAAGAACTGACACATCAGGGAACTTCTTTGAGCTGGCTTTGGTGTGCTTTGTTCTTCGGCATGTTAAACAGTAGCAGGCATACTGGCTAGGTGCTTGCTGCTGTGGGTTTGCACCCTGCTCCCTCTTCTGCTGTGCGGCTGGTGTTGTGTGACCAACACTTCTTCCTCTGAACTGCACATGTCACTCGGATGACCAGGATGCCATGTGAGGTCTAGAACCTCATCATCTGACACATCGTCTTCCACCCACTCCTCATCCCTGTCCTCCTTACCGGTCTGCACATTGCAGAAAGCCCCACAGTTGACACTTGTGTTTTGTCATCATCATCAGAGATGTGCTGTGGTGGTCCTCCCACGTCCTTATTCTCAAACATAAGTGATTGGGGATCAGTGCATTCAATCTCTTCCACTTCTGGGGCATGCCTAGGTTGATGGCCCACAGAAAACCCTGCCAGCAGAGTCATCAAAAAGCATAACAGACTGCTGCATGACTTGGGGCTCAGACTGCTTGGCTGATGTGCAAAGAGATGAGGTGGAAGCCAGATAAAAAAAAACAGAGGCAACAGAATTTTGCAGGTATCTCCTTCTATATGATCGAGGTTGTTCGTACATCGATCAGAGGAGGAAATATTGATCAGATATTAAAACAAAAAGAATCACGTTGGATATATTGATTAAATACTGTTTCTCCTGCAGGATTAAACAAGAACATTGACTATGCATGCTTCATTTGAATACTATATATTATACATAAGGGGAGTGATAGTGGAGCCCTATATCAGTGGATCCTCCTTTCTTTGCAAAAAGATGAGGGAGCTCGACCACCCTATTTTTGACTTGCACTGATATACATACAGTTTGGGATTACTCCCTTCATTGTATAACATTCTGCCCTATATATAAGAATTAATAATATAAAAAGTAACCTTCTATATATTTTTCAATCACGTTACTACTAGAGATGAGCGAACATGCTCTTCCGAGCTTGGTGCTCGTTCGAGAATTAGGGTATTCGCATATGCTCGCTACTCGGACGAGCATATTGCGATCCTCGAGGAAATGGCATCTTCCTCTTCCTGCATGTTAGGCGCCTTTTCTCAGCCAATCAACATGCAGGAGAGCCTTTGGTACCTCCTAACATCAAGTGGGGCCCCTACAACTCGATAGCAGGGATTGGCTGGCCAGATCAGATGACCTGGGAATATAGGAATCTGGTCCCGCGCTGCTCGCGTCATACGCCGTCTGCATGAGATTAGGGATAGAGCTGCTGTCTGTCAGGGAGAGTGTTAGGGCCTGAATTTAGATGTTGGTTAAGCAGGAATCGTCCACAAATAACCCGTCTAAAGACTACGTTTTATCTCCCAGTTATATATTATACAGTGCAATGCAAAATTCTGTCATGTGCTGCACACTAGCCGGAATGTAGAAAATATACGACTTTTCTCTCAGTCATATATCATACAGTGCAGTGACAAATTCAGTGGTTTGGAGTACAATAGCCGCCATCTAAAGACTACGTTTTTTCTCTCAGTTATATATTATACAGTGCAGTGAAAAATTCTGTCGTGTGCTGCACACTAGCCGGAGTGTAGAAAATATAAGTCTCTTCTCTCAGTTATATATCATACAGTGCAGTAACAAATTCAGTGGTTTGCGGTACAATAGCCGCTGTCTAAAGGCTACGTTTTTTCTCTCAGTTATATATTATACAGTGCAGTGCAAAATTCTGTTGTGTGCTGCACACTAGCCGGAGTGTAGCAAAACATACGTTTTTCCTCTTAGTGATATATTATACAGTGCAGTGCAAAAGTCTGTCCTGTGCTGCACACTAGCCGGAGTGTAGAAAATATACGTCTTTTCTCTCAGTCATATATCATACAGTGCAGTGACAAATTCAGTGGTTTGCGGGACAATAGCCGCCGTCTAAAGACTACGTTTTTTCTCTCAGTCATATATCATACACTGCAGTGACAAATTTTGTGATTTGCGGTACAATAGCCGCCGTCTAAAGACAACGTTTTTTTCTCTCAGTTATATATTATACAGTGCAGTGAAAAATTCTGTCAAGTGCTGCACACTAGCCGGAGTGTAGAAAATATATGTCTTTTCTCTCAGTTATATATCATAAAGTGCAGTGACAAATTCAGTGGTTTGCAGTACAATAGCCGCCGTCCAAACATTATGTTTTTACTCTCAGTTATATATTATACAGTGCAGTGCAAAATTCTGTCGTGTGCTGCACACTAGCCGGACTGTAGAAAATATACGTCTTTTCTCTCAGTCATATATCATACAGTGCAGTGACAAATTCAGTGGTTTGCGGGACAATAGCCGCCGTCTAAAGACTATGTTTTTTCTCTCAGTCATATATCATACACTGCAGTGACAAATTTAGTGATTTGCGGTACAATAGCCGCCGTCTAAAGACGACGTTTTTTTCTCTCAGTTATATATTATACAGTGCAGTGAAAAATTCTTTCATGTGCTGCACACTAGCCGGAGTGTAGAAAATATACGTCTTTTCTCTCAGTTATATATCATAAAGTGCAGTGACAAATTCAGTGGTTTGCAGTACAATAGCCGCCGTCCAAACACTATGTTTTTTCTCTCAGTTATATATTATACAGTGCAGTGAAAAATTCTGTTGTGTGCTGCACACTAGCTGGACTGTAGAAAATATACATCTTTTTCTCAGTCATATATAATACAGTGCAGTGACAAATTCAGTGGTTTGCGGTACAATAGCCGCCGTCTAAAGACTTCATTTTTTCTCTCAGTTATATATACTACAGTGCAGTTAAAAATTATGTCATGTGATGCACACTAGCCAGAGTGTAGAAAATATACATTTTTTTCTCTCAGTTATATATCATACAGTGCAGTGCAAAATTCTGTCATGTGCTGCACACTAGACGGAGTGTATAAAATATACGTTTTTTCTCTCAGTTATATATTATACAGTGCAGTGCAAAATTCTGTTGTGTGCTGCACACTAGACGGAGTGTATAAAATATACGTCTTTTCTCTCAGTTATATATCATACAGTGCAGTGACAAATTCAGTGGTTTGCAGTACAATAGCCGCCGTCTAAAGACTACGTTTTTTCTCTCAGTTATATACTATACAGTGCAGTGAAAAATTCTGTCATGTGCTACACACTAGCCGGAGTGTAGAAAATATAAGTCTCTTCTCTCAGTTATATATCATACAGTGCAGTAACAAATTCAGTGGTTTGCGGTACAATAGCCGCTGTCTAAAGGCTACGTTTTTTCTCAGTTATATATTATACAGTGCAGTGCAAAATTCTGTCGTGTGCTGCACACTAGCCGGAGTGTAGAAAATATACATTTTTTCTCTCAGTTATATATCATACATTGCAGTGAAAAATTGAGTGGTTTGCAGTACAATAGCCGCCGTCTAAAGAGTAGTTTTTTTCACTCAGTTATATATACTACAGTGCAGTGAAAAATTCTGTTGTGTGCTGCACACTAGCCAGAGTGTAGAAAATATATGTTTTTTTCTCTCTGTTATATATCATACATTGCAGTGAAAAATTGAGTGGTTTGGGGTACAATAGCCGCAGTCTAAAGACTACGTTTTTTTCTCTCAGTTACATATACTACAGTGTACTGAAAAATTCTGTTGTGTGCTGCACACTAGCCGAAGTGTAGAAAATATACGTTTTTACTCTCAGTTATATATTATAAAGTGCAGTGCAAAATTCTGTTGTGTGCTGCACACTAGCCGGAGTGTAGAAAATATACGTTTTTTCTCTCAGTTATATATTATACATTGCAGTGAAAAATTGAGTGGTTTGCGGTACAATAGCCGCCGTCTAAAGACTACGTTTTTTCTCTCAGTTATGTATTATACAGTGCAGTGCAGGACTCTGGTATGGTCAGTTATGTACTCCCTCACCATCTTTCTGAACAGCTCCCCCCTACTCTGCCTAGACTGGGGACGGGTGATCTTTTTCTTCTGCCCCCTGCTGTGTGTCCACACAGCAGTTTACCACAACATTTGGGATTTTTCTGTAAACTGCAGAATCCTGGTAATAAATATTGAGTTTTGTTTGGCTGTTAACTCCTGATGTTAACACCAGAAAAAAAAATTCTTCAAGTGGAAAATCTGCCAAAAAAGTGAAATTTAGAAATTTCATCTCCATTTTTCTTTAATTAATTTTCCTTTAATACCTAAAGGGTAAAGTTTGTAAAATTAGTTTTGGTAAATAACTTGAGGGGTGTAATTTGAATCTATTTTTGGGTGGTTTGTATTGTGTAAGCCTCATAAATTGAACAGATCCTTAAAAGGTGGATTTTGAAAATGTTCTTAAAAAAATTTAAGAATTGCTTCTAAAATTCTAAGCCTTGTAACTTCCTAAAAAATAAAGTGACATTTTCAAAATTATGCCAACATAAAGTTGACATATAGGGAATGTTAAATTTGAGATTTATAAATTTGGGATTTTTTAAAAAATAAAACTTGAAAAAAATATTGACTGAAATCTCAGAATGGCATGCATAAGTGAAACCATCCTAAAATTATTACCACATAAATTTGCAAAAAATGGCCTGGGCAGGAGGGCGAAAGGGTTAAACATGCCTTTACCCAAAGATATGTTTGTCACTGTCACTTTGACATAATTTTCTGCTGCTGTCATTCATCCCAGAGCTTAGGGAGGGGGGACAAGCGAGGGAAAAAGAAAAAAAAAATATAAAAATATAAATAAAACAAGATAGGAGATTTTCATGAAAAATCAGTGTTTTAGAGAACTAGAGGGGTTTATACACCAATATCCGAGGGAAATGGAGCAACTTTGGTAAATAAAATATAGATTCAGACCCAAAGCAAACTTTGTAATAAATTAGGCAAATCCGAAACTAACCAAATCTTGGAACATTCGCTCATCAGGTTCCGATCTTCAGCTGGCAAGGATATAGCCAGGATTTGATTGAAGGAAGCAGAGCAGCTCCTCCTTGGTGTGACTCCGTTCACCCAGGCAAACCAGTTGCAGAATAGTGTGACAATGCAATGCTCTGCATAGGTGGTATGCTGGAGGTGAACTTCGAATTGTGCCTGCAGTGGAGACTGGAAAAGGAAAAGGAGGAGGAGGCTGACTTTGGGGCAGGACTCATAGCTTGAGACTGTCTCAGTGATTGATTGCTGGCAAAATAAATGGCAAAGAGTAGGAGGAGGAGCAGGAGCATCAGGACCAGTAGATGATAGGAAGAAAACACAGCTCCCTTCTGCTGAGGTGGTGGAGCCTTGACTGCAGGAAAAAGGTTGTGTGCCACTTGGATGCCTCATGCCACTTTATGGTGGCACTCCTGTATTAGAATACAATTTCACCCCAATTATGGAAAATAGGATTAATGGAATTGCTTACTGTATGTATAAATGAATGTGAACACCCCAAAATCAGTAGTTTTAGGCCGCAATTTCAGCCCAAAAACAAGTATTAATGGATTAACTTGTGTTTAAATGAAAAAGAACACCCCGAAATCTGTAGTAGTAAAACACTTTTTAACCCCAATTAGTGCAGCAACAATTAATAGAATGGCTTCTCTATTAACCAAGCGTTACACCGTTCTATTGGCCCATGCACTTTCCTAATAGTGCGGATAAAGTCTCCCTATTATGTCCTTACACTATGTCAGTGCTGTCCCTCAATGCTTCCTATCAGTTCACTGGAAAATGGAGGACCCCGGGCAGGATGAGACTTTTTATAGGGCTGTGAGCCTGTGACATCACAGGGGCTGGCTATCTGCTGATTGGCTGTCTGCATGGCATTATGGGAGCTTCCTCATTCCCGGGATTCATGAAGAATTGAAACTTTCCTGAAACTCTGATCAAATTCCATTTTATCAACTTCAATTCGCTCAACACTAATTATAACTACTGAGGTGGGGGCTAAAGATATGCATAATAACTACTGAAACACATTATAATTACTGGGGGGCATTATAACGGGGCCTTATTGGGGGCACTTTAGGGGGCATTAAAACTACTCGGGAAAATATAGAGAGGTCTTGTTACTATTGGGGGAACTTTAGGGGCCCTTGATACGACTGGGGGTTTATTTTGAAGCTTTTTCACTACTGAGGGCATTATAGGGCATTATTACTATAGGGGATACTGTGAGGGACGTGAGGGAATGTTATTATTGAGCACAATATGAAAAGCGCAGCCACTTACGGGGCGGTAAAGGGGATCATTATCACTGTAGGGGCACTATTATTAATGAGGGCACTCATACGGGGAGAAGATTATAATTGGTAGTACTTTTGGGACTACTATCACTCTAGGGGGATTATCTGTATTTCTCTGTGAGGATGATGGAAAAGTGAAGAATCTAAGATGTCTGTATGCCTGAATTTGTAAGACATGGCTGAAATATGTCTGTATGGTAATCTGCTCCCAATAGAGAAGATGAGGAAAGAGAATGTCTACATCAGAGGAGACATCACCGGAGGTAATAGGTATGAATTGCTGTATGATCCTGTATGTTGGGTAGTGCTGAATGTGATGTCTTTCGAAAAATATGCCATAAGCATTGAGGTGTGGAAGGGGGGAGTGCACAAAACCAGTTCACATTCACCGCAAACCAAGTGGGCCTGTAGATCAGTATATGTAAACCAAAACCAGAAGTGGTTATATCAAATGGAAGAGGATCAAAATCCGATCCAAAACACTGACCAAATACTGATTTTGGGAAAGTAGCCTGAAAGGGGTAGACATTCCCTTCAATATTTATTTTGCTAAACAAAACCATCTAACATTTCTTGAAATATTTCTTTTCTAGAGATCTAAATAGTAAAATACTATAAAAAATAACAAGAGAAATCTCATTGCTATTTATGTGTCGAGAGATTTACTGTTCTGATACAAAGTGCCAGTAAGGGCCCCAAAAGGTTTGTTATTCTCATCCACAGTAAAACATCACAGGGGGTTCTCTACAGGCCTCAGCGTTGTAAGTTACCATATAAATATGACCATTGTACAGATAATATATAAAACAGATCTCAGGATCTCTCCGGCTGCATCCAGTGTGACATCAGCTCAGAATCAGATTCCCTTTCCATTCAGCTCGAGAATTGTAACAACAAATTTTTTTTAACAAATTCATAACATTGATGGATATTTATGAATCTGCAAAAGCTCCAATAATATCTATAACAGGTCTCATTTTATAATCCAGGTCAGATTATTTCCAGGAAGACAAGCACTCTCTTGGAGAAAGATCATCCATTATAATGTGTGCATCTGTTTAACTCTTTAGTATGTGAAAACACACAGAGGAGAAAGAGGTTTTATAACCTTCAAAAACTAAAAGATTACAAGTAAACCCATGGATACCCAGAAAGTAAGTAAAACACACAGGCAATGGAAAAAAAAAAAATAATAATAATAATAACACAAAAGTATAAAAATTGTGCTCTAGATTTATGTAAACGAGTTTGTATTTTATTTCTTTCTTATATGTATTTCTAAATTTAAAGTACAGCACTTTACTTGGTTTACTTTTCTACTGAAGGGACACTTACCATATTTGTGGTTTAATTTTGGATTTTTTTAAGCTTCTCAATGCGTTAACTAGCGAAGATCTCTGCCCCTGTTTATACACACGTTAGTATAATAAGAAACAGTAGCTTGTTTTTAACAAGCATCCAAAAATTATGTGTTAACAATGGGCAGAATGCCTGTCATAGTTATGCTCACAGGAGTTAATTGTCAGGAGAAACATTGGCTTGTTTTTGGTCTTTTTATCTGGGAGCAGCAGCAGTAAAATATGGATATGGAAAGGGTACATAACTTGGTAACATAATTTATAAAGGTGAAAAAAAGCCCTCTGTCCATCCACTTTGGACTGTTATCCAGCAATTTCATCAAGAGGAAGGCAAAAAAAAACCCCTATGAGGTAGACGGCAAATTTCCTCACTTTAAGTCTTCTTTCACACGAATGTTGTGTTTTGCAGTCCGCAAATTGCGGATCCGCAAAAAAAAAGAATGACGTCCGTATGTCATCCGTTTTATTTTTTGTGGATTCATTGCAACAATGCCTATCGTTGTCCACAAAACGGACAAGAATAGGATATGTTCTATTTTTTTTTGTGGCTAAGGGACGGACACAGAGATGCGAACAGCACACAGTGTGCTGTTAGTATTTTTTGCGTACCCATAGAAATGAATGGGTCTGTATCCTATCAGCAAAAAATGTGAATCGGAGCCCACAAAATATACTGTTGTGTGAAAGAAGCCTAAGGGAAATAAATCCCTTCCTGACTCCAATCAGGCAATTAGAATAACTCCCGAGATGAACGACCCATCTCTAGTAACTATAACCTATAATATTATTATCCCCCAGAAATACATCCAGGCCCCTCCTGATCTCTTATAGTGAACTTACCATCACCACCTCCTCAGGCAGAGAGTTCCATAGTCTCACTGCTCTTACCGTAAAGAATCCTCTTCTACGTTTGTGTACAAACCTTTTTTTCTTAAGTGAATAACCATAATTTTGATAATCTTTCTGGGTACTGTAGTCCACCCATACCAAGTATTACTTTAGTTGCCCTCGTCTGAAACCTCTCAAGCTCTGCTATGTTCACCGGAGCCCAGAACTGTACATAGTCCTCCTTATGTAGTCAGACTAGTGATTTCTAAAGTGGCAGGACTATGTTCTCATCACAGAGATCTATCCCCCTTTTAATGCAACCTATTATCTTATTGGCCTTGGCAGCAGCTGTCTGACACTGGTGTCTACAGCTTAGTTTGCTGTTCACTAAAATTCCTAGGTCATTTTCCATGTCAGTGCTACCCAGTGTTTTACCATTTAGTATGTACTGGTGACTTGCATTATTCCTTCCCATGTTTTTAACCTTACATTTGTCAGTGTTAAACCTCATCTGCCACTTCTCTGCAGAAGCCTCTAGTCTATCCAGATCCATCTGTAGCAGTGTACTGTCCTCTTCTGTGTTAATTTTATACTTAGGTACAGTGTAGTGTCATCTGCAAAAATTGATCTTTCACTGTACAAGCCTTCTACAAGATCATTAATAAATATATTGAAGATAATAAGGCCCAATACTGACCCCTGTGGTACCCCACTAGTAACAGTGACCCAATCTGAGTGTGTGCCGTTAATAACCACCCACTGTTTTCTATCACTGAGCCAGTTACTTACCCACATACAGACATTTTCCCCCAGTCCAAGCATTCTCATTTTATATACTAACCTTTTATGTGGTACCGTGTCAAATGCTTTGGAGAAGTCCAGATACACAACATCCATTGATTTGCCACGGTCAAGTCTAGAACTGACCTCCTCATAAAAACTGATTAAATTGGTTTGACATGACATTTCCATTGAGGTACTGCAAGATAGCATCTCTTAGAAAACCTTCAAACAGTTTATCCATGCAGATGTTAAACTTACCAGCCTATAGTTTCGGGCTTAATTTTTGGACCTTTTTTGAATATTGGCACCACATTTGCTATGCACCAATCCTATGAAACGCTCCCTATCCGTATAGAGTCCTTAAATGTTAGAAATAAGGGTCTGGCTATAACATTACTTAATTCTTTTAGGCTACGGGGGTGTAAGCCATCTGGTCCCGGTGTTTTGTATATTTTCATCTTTTTTAAATGCCGCTGTAATTCTTCCTGTGTCAGACAGGGCACTTTTAATGGGGAATTTACTTTTATATTCTGCATTTCATCTGACAGTTTTTTTCCCCATTCACTCTGTAAAGGTACAACACCTTAAGGTTTATACTTTTTACTATTTATATAATTGAAGAACATTTCAGAGTTAGTTTTACTTTCTTTTTGGTGATTAATCTCTCGGTCTCTAGTTTGGCTGCTTTTAGTTGTCGTCTTTTACATATTCAATTTTTTTCTGTATAGTTTTTTCAGTGCTTCCTCGCTGCCCTCCTTTTTTAGTGATTTAAATGCTTTATTTTTGTCATTTATTGTTTTCTCTACAGTTCTATTTATCCACATTGTTTTTTCTTGTTCCTTAACTTTTTATTCCTATAAGGTATGTACCTCTCAGAATTAGATTTTAGGATGCTTTTAACAATATCCCATTTATCCCAGTTATTTAGACCTATGGCCTCTCTTAGTTGGCTAAATTTAGATTTTTTGAAATTTTTTCCCTGAAGAAACGCTCTTTTGAATGACAATTAGAAGGTTATTACTTTATGGTCACAATTTTCCAGGTTTCCTCTGACCTGTACATCTTTTGTTTTGTCAGGTCTACCGGCTAGTACTAAGTCCAGTGTGGCCGTCCCTCTAGTCGGGTCCTGATGGGAAAGGTAATTGGGAAAGGTAATTGTATTTGGTTATTCCCAAGGACCTGTTTAACACCTGTTAAACTCCTATTAGTATTTTATTATTGTCTTTGCCTCCTATTATTTCTACTCACAGTGACTCTACATGTTTATGTCCTTCGCTTATATCTTCCCGGAATGTGGGCTGTAGAGAGGACTTTACATAAAGGCAGACCCCTCCCCCTCTCTGGTTTTGACGATCCTTTCTAAACAGACTGTAACCCTGTACTGTATTAACTGCCCAGTCATAGCTGTCACCCAGCCATTCTGGTATTGGTTTACCTACAATTGAGAGGTTTATGAATATTTTTTACCCTACACCTTTACTTATGAACTGTTCTATTTCCTTCTTCCATTTCTCGCCCCAGTTCCTTTACCTTGCCCCAGGTCTCTATCTGCACTATCTTCCCCTCCTATAATGTAGTTCTTAGTTTAAACACTCCTTGTAGTTAGAGATGAGCAAATCATCAAAAATGTGTTCGTAATACAAATTTATTCGGTCAAATTTGCATTAAAAAATAATCGTTTTTTGCAAGCATTTTAAGACTAAGCAAGCCCCAAAAATTTTTAGCATAGGGTGTAAACACTAAAGTGAACAACAAAAAATAACCAAGTAGTGTGTACCAATCTATAAAATTTACCTTTTATTCATATGATTACTAAAAGAGGGAAAAAAAACGGAAAAAAACCCAAATGTTCATATACATAGATAGACCATTTTTAAACGGAATATCCACCGTGCCTCCCGTTGTAAAAGCATGTTGTTAATTTCCCGTCAAGAGGTGGAGATTGGGACCGGCTGCTTTTACAACGGGAGGCACGGTGGATATTCCGTTTAAAAACGGTTTTTCCATCAGGTCTCAATGAGCAGCTGAACTTTAATTGCTTCCTTTGATGGGAGGATGTTTATGGCTCGGCAATCTATGACTTGTATACTTGTTTAATTTTTTTATTTTGATAACCGGTATCCTGGGTACATTATTTTACCATCTGTACATGAATTAATCTATGTCAGATGTTTTATTAGTACTGTAACATTGTGCCTTTTGGCCCTTACTCAATAGGTTACCCTGATTTTAATTCCTTTTTGTGTTCTTTAGTTGGGTGTCAGGCAGGTCAGGGTGGTATAGGGCATATCAGGTTAGGCTCGAGGACAGGGCCCCCCACCTTCAGGGGGTATCCCTGGGCTGAGTTTACTTTTAGGGTAAATTAGGGACAATTTCCCTTCTCCCCTCATAACTGCCCTATTTCTATTGTAATTGATGATTTGATTATCTTCAGCTTCAATGTGACCTTTTCCATGTGCAATGATTGTCCCCAGAATCCCGGTTGTATGATGTTTGTTTTTTTTTTTTTTAAATGTACTGTTTAACTGCCAATGTATTGAGTATATTCTATGTACTCTCGCCATTAATCGGACCATGCATCGGTCTTCTGTATAAATACCTCTTTAAATTTTGATACTGTTTATCTTTGCAGTTTTAAGTGAGCTCTGTGCAATGATAGAGTCAGTGTTGCCTGGCAACAGAGTCACATGATTGCATCATTGGCAGGATGTGATCTGGCACGCAGGAAGTGGTGTTTAGAATCTCTAATCACTTCCTGCGTTCCAAGCCTCGCTCTGGAGGAGGTCAGAGCTTAAATAGGCGGGTTCACTCTTCCATAGATCGAGGACACAGTTTGACTGCCAGGATTCATCTACACTGGTCGGAATTGGTGAGTGTGAAGTGTCATCAGCTCTTCACCTCCTGTTTGTTTGTATGTTTTATTTCACGCTGTGGTCATTTGCGTTGTTTTTTTTTTTTTTGCCCTCGTCCTCCGGGTTTTTATTTACTGCATTAATAGGTGCGCTTTTGCACTTTGTCGACTGCATTGCTTGTTGTCCCCTGATGAGCTTTAATGTTTGTAAAGTGAAACATGCATGTCGGGAATAGGCATGCGGCATATTTGCAGGGCATTGATTATCTTTTAACTAGGTTGTTTTTCTGGGGGGTATAGGCCTGTGTAATAGATTGGGGTCTGCGTTTCTTGTGCACAAACCACAGACTCTCGCAACCTCTCATTTAGACTAAATATTGTGGTCTGTTTAACCCCAGAATACTGTGTATGATCCATCTACCGACCATAGTAGTTTTGGTGTGTTTTAATCCACTGTTATTTGTCTCAACATTTGATGTCCAGTGTTGGTACAATTTGATACTGTGTGGTTACATAATTGTTTGGATGAGGCCGAGCATCCTGATTGTCTATTTATGTATATGAACATTGGGGTTTCCTCTTTTAATAATTATATGAATAAAAGGTAAATTTTATAGATTGGTAGGGTACACACTACTGAACTAAATGCGAAAGCATTATCCTTAGCATACTATTGACTTGCGTCATAGGCACGCACGCACAAGGCTAGACTGCGGCATACAGTCCTTAGCAGTCGCAGTCCATATGATGTAGAAAAGTAAGGTGCTCACTGTTAGCTATCCGGCTAAGTGCATTATTTACTAAAAACATCATACAATATGTGCATAATAGGACACATTGCAGTACCTGAAAAAGAATACACACAATGGGCTAAAGTGCTTGAACATTGCTGAACCTGTAAAAACATTATTGCTATGCTAAAATACAGTAAAGACATAATGATGCAAACATTTTAGTGCAATGAATTTCACATTTGCAAGCATAACAGGCTCAGATATACGTTTGAGTCTCTCCTCATGGCTGCTTGGCATAAAACACTGGAATACAGACCAAAATTCAATTGTAATCCACGTGAGGTAAATTTGTATTCCAAACAGGTAACGTGTAAACCACATGGATAATATAAAATAGCAGCAAATAGAGAACCCTTTTTGGAAAGAGGGCTCCCAAATAACCTGAGAAGGGGGGGAAAGGGAAATAGGTGTGCTTAGGCACAACTGGGAATTTTATGCAGAATGGGGGGAGTCTTGACACGCTATGTCCATCTGGGTGAGAGTCAAACAGGAGGCAATAAATACAACATAAACTAAAAACAAGTTCCAACTAGCTCTCACCCATCAGGAACAGTCCATGTTGTGGCTCCCATAGGTCCTCCAGAGATGTCCTTTAAATCAGCCAGTTGAAGGGTTCCTCAGATGAGGGACCTGAAGTCCTCCTCGCTGGAACTGCTACTAAATGACATCAGAGGACGCTCTTGCCTCCTGTAGGCCAATCTGGCTGACATTCCCCTGACTGGCAGAGGAAGTGTCTTACTCCAGCAGTGCTCTCCCTAAACTCACATCCCTCTCATCTGCCAACCTTGCAAACTTGTTGAGGTGTGTCAGATCAGGACTAGCCTCCCTGGCACTCTTCCCTCTACCCCACTTTCTAAATGTTATCCAGCTACCTAACCCACTTTCCTCCATATCCTCCATACTACCGTCCTCCTCCACATCTACCCTGTCGAGTGCCAGCTCAGTTAGCAGCAAACTTTTTTCCAAATTGCCAAAGCTTTTCAGTGTTGAAACTCAAATTTGCATATTTTGAACATAGATATGTACCCTCCGACAGCTGTTCCAGGACTGCAGACATTAGACAAGATGTGCACTGGACTGCACTGTCAATAATAGAACACATACCAATGGGGATTACACAAGAAAAAAGAAATAAAATACAATAATACAGTTGAACTGACTTACTGCAGTCCCCTCCTAAAGTCCCCAAATCTCAAGTCATTTAATCTAAAGTCACTCACTTAATACAAATGCACTCTTCAAATCAAACACGTGAACACGCACAAACTCACATTGTTTGTCTGCTTGGAAAATTGATACTCCCAAACAACTTCAAACCAGACTGAGGATTCAAAGGAAGGGAAGGAAGTGTATAGGGGTAATAGTGGCATCAATAGCACCACAGCTTGGAAATGTTAATCTACAAATCTAGAAAGTAGAAGGGGTGTCAGTTGAAGTATTGATGAAGGTAAAGTAGTTGTAGTGAAAGTGGCAATAGGGAGGTTAGCATCAGGGAGTAGCAGCTGCTGTGCTGGTAGCAGCAGCTACATATATTGCATGGAACATAATGGTAGGCAGACAGACATGATGGGTAACTGTCAACATCCACAAATGTATTCATTGGTGTGAAAATTCTTGCATATACAGATCTTGTTCATTTTGACAAAGATGATGTTTTGTACATTGGGAGAGAAAACTTGGTGTCACGAATGTGCCTGCATCAGGTTGCAGGCGATCAGCTAGACTTTCAAAAGTGACATAATTTGACATGTTTTCCTCTTGGTTTGGTTGCTGTTTATCACACCCCTTCCCCTCAGCTGTTGCGGGTGTGGTGATTGTCTTTCCCCGATTTATCCCTTCCTCTCCCAGTATCCCTTGCGGTTTATACTTTCTGCTGACTTTGTTGTATGTGGTGTGGTTCTCGGCTGAGATCCGGTTGCTGCAATATCTGCATTAAGATAAGTGTCATTTTCCCTATTGTGCTTATCCTACTTTTCCCTGTTGTGGTTTTACCTTCTGGAGTCTCCTGTTCGTCCGTCCTTTTGGAGGAACGGGTTGACTCCTTCCTCTGTCACTAGTTGCAGGGTTCTATAAGGTCAGGTGTTATTAGGTTCCTTTGTATGAACTGAACTCTCCTACCACTAAGGCCTGTTCATACTGGTAGTCAGTCAGGGCCTAGTTTCAGGGTTACCTGCAGGGGCTGACCATTTCCCTTGTTTGGTCCTTTTCCCTTCCCTCTTACGCTTGGTGTGGCTATACCCTCCACACCAGAGTGCGACACTTGGTTTGTTTGGGTGTGTCAACACCACCTGCCACGTTGAGACCCTCTCTGAGACAACACTTGGGGTTAGAGAAGACAAAACAAATAGAGCAAAGTGGTCCAGTTCCAGACACTGTTCCAGCCTGCCTGCCCAGAATTCCATGTGTTTAGGGAACATGGTATGTGCTGGAGAAAGGCTCCTGTGTCCTGTCCAGCAGACAATCATCATCATTGCCATGCTCACCCTCTCTAACATTTTTATCAGACTGTGATATGTCATCATGGGCCCAATGTCCAAACTCCTTGCTCTGTATTTACTTTAAATACCACTGTCCTATTACTACAACCGTGACTACAAGTGCCACTAATACCATCAACACCAATACAGCTATGCATGGGGTTGTCAACTTCCACCATAACTTCTTCATCATGGTATTCCATGACTGACTAATTGTTCTCACAAAAAGCCATCAAGAGGGGAAATATCTTGAGTATTTCCAATAGCACAAGGGGTTTTGCTGATTAGGGGCACTGAGAGAGATGCAACAGAAAGGTTTCTCTGGGGCTGCAAGGAGAAGTAGCAGGAAGAATTATGTTACTCCTGGCTCCAAGGCATGGTGTAAGACTCAGAAGTGACCTCCACACCATTCTGCTGTGACTGAGAGGACGAGTAAACCATCCAAGCAACAATTTAATCTTCGTTCTCCTCAATAATAATGTGGCACCTATCAGAATCCACTCTTCTAGGACAGAGTACAAAATGGAAGTTTTTGAGAGGCAATCTGTATTGCTTCATCCTAAAACACGTCTATGGAGACACATAGTGTTCCGTTTGTTTCTGTTATACATGACGGAAAAAATAGTCCTGTTTCCTGCTGTATGCACAACCATTGGTGAAAACGCTGATGCCGTTGGATTAACCCTATAGATTCTGTTGTCAATGCTGACCGCACCAACTAAAGGGTCCGCAGGGTATCTCAACTCCTTGTCTTACTCCATCTGTGGCAGGGTCCCAATGGTCTTAAAAAGGCTCCACAGCCTTCCACCTACAAAGGTTTATGAGGTCGAGCCCCCAGGCTGGGTCTCATAGGCACATTGTCAATGCAATCCTGACAATTCAACACAGTACAATACAGCATGTATTGTAATGCACTGGAGAGGAGATCAGACCCCCAAAAGTTGAAAGTAAAAAGAAAGTGTTTTACAAAAATAAAAAATAAAAATTTCAAGTAAAAATGTGCCCCTTTCCCATAATCAAGTCTTTTTTAATTGTAACAAATAAATAAAAAATAATAGACATATTAGGTATCAGAGATAGACAAGCACTTCCATTTTTAAAGTCAATGGGCGGACGGGAAGTGGTTAAAGCACTTTTGTTTGGGGTGAATCAATTCATCTCACAATCAAGTTTCTAGGATAATTCTTTAATTGGGCAGTCCGACAGAATTTTAAGATTTGGTTTAAAAAGTCCGTCAAGCATATTCCAATGCAATGTAGTAACTGTGATACAGAACAATAAGTCAAGATGATGGGAACTAAAGTTGAGCGAAGCAAGCTTCGGATGCTTCATCCAAAGTCGCTTTGTATAAAACTTCGGAATAATTCTGTACTGAGATTTGTCTCTATTAGAATGTATGGGCTCCGACGAGACAAAGTTAGATATTCATGAAGTCACGCATGACTTTGTTGAATAACTTCAGTAGTTGATTTTTAAAGTGGAAAACCACTTTAAAACACAGAACCAAATTCAACTTCGGTTCTAACTAGTATCTCGGAACCGACTTCAAGTTTGGTTTGAACTATATTTTTTAATTAATTTTGATTTATTTATATGAACAGGTGGAATAAATAAATAAACTGGTTGTTAATAATAAATGGAATTGTATAAGCTTTACATGCTGCAGCACAAGAAGTGTCCAGCAACTACCACTACTAGCCTTCCTGATGCAGCCTGAATAAGTTACACAATGACACACCCTATCTCAATAACCTATGAAATAATTATAAATCTAATTAACTTTTGTCTTCTCTTCACTGTCAAACTAAATTTCTTACAGTAAACTAGTTGTATTCCGTGCCTATTTCCTCTATTTTAAAGATGTGCTATCCTCCAAAGTATATTGCCAAAAGCCATGGCAGATATTGGTTGGCAGGGGCGTAACTACCATAGTGGCAGATCATGTGACTGCTATGGGGTCCAGGGCAAGAAGGGGCCCAGTCTTAGTTGGGATTATCTCCTTTTCTACTGAAGGTGAAAATTTGTTTAGGACTCTACCCTCTAAAGGGACAACTTTTAGCAAATGAGGCAGAGGAAAAAAGGCCCAGCGGCCATTGAAAAGGTTTTAGGCAGAAACCCTTCTATCCTGTGTGTGGGGCCTGGTTGGATCCTTGCTATGGGATCCTTACTTATTTATGTACACCACTGCTTGTTGGGATGTTATATATTGATATATTTTCTGAAGCCAAAGCTGTAGTTCTTCCTGATTGGCTGATGATGATTCCCAGTCATTGTGGGCAAGCCTACTGGGAAGGGTTCATGTAAAATTCTGATGATCGAGCACCCATATGCTCGTGTGCTCGGGTGCTCTGGCTGAGCACTCGGGGGTGCTCAAGTGCTCGGCCGAGCACCCGAGCATAATTAAAGTCAATGGGACTAAACCAGGCATCCCCCGCTCAGAAGAGGGGAGGGTGTCTGGTTTACAGATCCACAAAAAAAAAAAAAAACACATAACACAGACACTGAGGTGGGGGGAGGGTTTAAACTTACCTTTCTCAGCAGCTCCCAACCTGTCCCAGCAGGAAGACTGCGCACACAGTGGTAAATTTCACCACAGTGCCACCTGCTGGAGGGAGGAGGGAACTGCTGGAAAAGGTAAGAACGGATCAGTCATAAACTCCATTGAAAATGAATGGAGGACGGATCCGTTTACTATTGTGTTACACCAAACTGATCCGTCCCCATTGACTTGCATTGGGGGTCATGACGGATCCGTCTTGAGCGGGAAGGGGACTTGAGCATGGCGTTCGAGTACACTCGGTGTTCGGCTGAACACCGAGTGGACCCGAGCGCCGGCATGCTCGGCCGAACAGCTAATTCGGCCAAGCATGCTCGCTTATCACTAATGTAAAGCTTCTCCATCATCTTTTCATCTTCCCTGGATTTCAATATGTAAAATTGTGGGCACCATGTTGAATGATTGACGCAAGATTAATCCCAAAACCTCAGATTTGTTAGAAACCAATGTTTTGGGGGAATTAGTCTCTACCAATGACTTATTGTGTGTCAGAATTCTGCCTTAGTTATGAAGGGTTCAGCAGCAAGAATAGGGCAGTGTGGAGAGATTCTGATTTCCTTTGTTCTTTTTCCTATTCAAAACAGGAAACCAACTGGACTGTGGTCAATGACTTCATCCTTCTGGGATTTCAGGGTGGCAGACCCTTCAGAACTGTATTCTTTTTTCTTCTCCTGGTAATTTACTGTGTAATATTATTTGGAAATCTCCTTATTCTGATCCTGATTTTCTACAGTAAGAACCTCCACTCGCCCATGTATTTCTTTATTGCACAACTATCTATGAATGACCTCCTACTGTCCACAGATATTGTCCCCAACATGCTCCATATCCACAGTAATGATAATGGGGCCATAACTTTCTCTGGTTGTATCACACAGTTTTATGTCTTCAGCGCCACAGAATGTTATGAGTCCCTTCTCCTCACTGTGATGGCTTATGACAGATATTTAGCCATATGTAAGCCGTTACATTACTCTTCTATAATGACCAGAGATCATTATCTCATTACAAGTTTCATCACTTGGATATACAGTTTTTCAGTTTCATTAATTGATATCATAACAATATCTCAGTTGTCCTTCTGTAAGTCTAATATTATTGACCATTTATTTTGTGATCTTGCTCCTCTTTTAGAAATCTCTTGCTCAGATACGTCCATTGTTCAAGCAGAAGTTTTTGCACTCAGTGTGAATATGATCATCCTTCCATGCCTTGTGGTCATAGTGTCCTATCTTTTTATATTGGGTACAATCCTGAGGATCCAATCGGTGTCTGGCAGGAAGAAAGCCTTCTCTACTTGTAGCTCCCAGCTAACGGTTGTGGTCCTATTTTATGGAACCATGTTCAGTGTTTATTCGCTCCCAGTAAAAACAAAATCAGTGAACATAATTAAAGTCTTATCCTTACTTTATACAGTGGGGACTCCTTTAATGAACCCTGTTATATACACTCTGAAGAATAAAGATATTAAGACAGCTTTACACAAAGCAACAAGGAGAAAGATTTCTTTTTGACTAGAGCCTGTTTCTTGTGCTCTGGTCTCACTGCAGAAGTAATACACACATTAAAATACCGTGCTCATGTCTCCTCCTCCTGACAGTTTCCATCTCTAAAACTGGCAAAGACAGAAAGAAAGAACATCCCACAGAAACTCATCAAATAGAACTTTGTGCTGTATGAAATTTTTCCATGACTCTTCATTAAAGGGGTATTCCAGTAAAGTAACATAACTTTTAAAAAACTGCATTAAGGCTGCAAGCTATGATCCAACCAGAACCCTTACCTATATATATATAACCAGAGCTTCAATTTACCTTGCACCCCCTCTACTCAGTAATCAGCAGCACACTAACATTTAGCTAGAGAATTGACAGCAACACACTGAGCATGCTCGACCTAACAAAGGCTCAGAACTACAGGTCGTTGCCATGGTAACTTATGAGGAACACAGTGGATAGCAGAGGAAGAAAACATCTTGTATTACTACTGAATGGTAAATATGTGAAATTTACATTATATTATATATCATCTACCGCTTGATCCAGAAAACTCTCTGTGCGACATTTCTCTGGGTCGCAGACTAAATAGCCACTGTTAACAGGGTGTCAGTCAGTCCTACCATAGTTCCTGCACGTTACGTTCCCAAAAAAACAAAATTGTAAAAAAAATATAAAAAAACAAATATAAAAAAATATATATTTTTTCAGTTGTTTTAGCTCAGTGATACAAATCCATTTTACTCAGCTTTGTGTAACCTTTCTGTGTGTCACAGTTCAGCACATTCGCTCCCATCCGTATATACTGTCCAGGTGACAATTTCTGTACGTCACTTAATTCTACCAGACTGAACAAGTTTGTGGGTTTCACAACCAGTACACCAGGCCCGTTTAATTTTTTTTTTTATATCATACACTTATATACAAACAATGTTAAACCCCAGGGCTAAGAGTCGAGGATGAGGGCGTGGGCGTGGGCATTCAATTACTGCAGGGGGCAGAGGCCGTGGTCCTGGGCAGGGTGAGACAGTACCTGCTGATGAGGGAGCTGTGGAACGCCGCAGAGTTAAACCTCCCTAGCTTCATGTCTCAACTTACAGGGACACGTGGTAGAGGACTGTTGAAACCACAACAGTGTGAACAGCTCATCTCGTGGATTGCGGACAATGCTTCAAGTAATTTGTCCACCAGTCAGTCTTCCACGCAGTCCACCCACGTTACCCAAGTGAGCACTCCTCTGGCTCCTCCACCTCAACCTCCTTCCCCCAGTCTGCCCCCTCCCAGGAAAATTTGGAATGTGATCCGGCATACTCTCAGGAACTGTTTTCTGGACCCTTCCCAGAGTCACAAACCACTTCTCAGGTTGCTGCTGACCTCGTTCCCGATGCCCAAGTTTTCCAACTGTCGCAGTCTGTGGGTGATGATGATGACAATGTTCAGTTAGTGGAAGAAGTTTGTAAAGAGGTGTCAGACGATGAGGAGACACGGTTGTCAGACAGTGGTGAAGTTGTTGTTAGGGGAGGAATTCCGAGGAGGGAGCAGACTGAGGAATCGGAGGATGACGAGGTGACTGACCCAAGCTGGGTTGATATGCCGAGTGAAGACAGTGCTTCTGAGGCGGAGGCGAGTGCTGCACCAGAACAGGTTGTAAGAGGCAGTGGTGTGGCCAGAGGGAGAAGCAGGGCCAGAGCTGGTGCATTAGCAGCAACTGTTTCACGTAGTGAAGCTCCCGTGGCGAGGCCTAGATGTTCGCAAGTCTGTAGGTTCTTTAAAGAAAGTGAGGATGACCGACGGACTGTGGTGTGCAACCTGTGCCACACTAGGATCAGCAGGGGTGCCACCACTACTAGCCTAACCACCACCAGCATGCGCAGGCATATGAGTGCTAAACACCCCACTCAATGGAACCAAGGCCGTTCACAACCTCCTGCGGGTCCCACCACTGCTCCTTTCCCTGTGTCACTCGCTGCCTCTGCTAGTCAACCCCCTGCATCACTCGCTGCCTCTGCTAGTCAACCCCCTGCCCAGGACCCCGGCACGAGCGCCTCCCGCCGGAAAACCACACCTTCGCCTCCACAGTGTCCACCAACGTGTCCCAGCGCAGCGTTCAGCTGTCTTTACAGCAGACGCTGGAGCGCAAGAGGAAATACAGTTCCACCCACCCACATGCCCAAGCCCTCAACGTCAACATATCCAAATTGCTTAGCCTGGAGATGCTGCTCTATAGGCTGGTAGAGACCGAGGCCTTTCGCAATCTCATGGCGGTGGCTGCCCCTCGGTATTCCGTCCCCAGCCGCCACTATTTTTCCCGATGTGCCATCCCAGCTTTACACCAGCACATGTCGGAGAACATCATCCGTGCCCTGACCAACGCTGTTTCTGAGAAGGTCCACCTAACCACGGACACGTGGACAAGTGCTGCCGGGTAGGGACACTATACCTCACTGACGGCACATTGGGTTAGCTTGGTGGAGGCTGGGACCGAGAATGACCCTGGGGCCGCTCATGTACTGCCCACACCGAGGATTGCGGGGCCTACCTCGGTCACGGTCTCTCAGACGTACTATGCCTCCTCCTCCTCCGACCCCTCCTCCTCCTCCACCGAATTACCATCCGTGGGCACGGCGCCTTCAGTCGGTAGCTCTAGGCGCAGCAGCAGTGCCGTGGGTAAGCGCCAGCAGGCGGTGCTCAAACTGCTGAGCTTAGGTGACAAAAGGCACACCGCCCAAGAGCTGTTACTGGGCATCATGGCTCAGACCGATCTGTGGCTGGCACCGCTGAACCTTAAGCCAGGCATGGTTGCGTGTGACAACGGGCGTAACCTGGTGGCGGCTCTGCAACTCGGCAGACTGACACATGTGCCATGCCTGGCCCACGTGTTCAATCTCATAGTTCAGCGGTTCCTCAAGACATACCCCAATCTGTCTGATTTGCTCACCAAGGTGCGCCGCATCTGTGCGCATTTCCGCAAGTCGACCACAGATGCTGCCACTCTCAGGGCAGCGCAGCGCCGCCTACAACTGCTCGCTCACTGACTGTTGTGCGACGTGCCCACGCGATGGAATTCCAAATTAAACATGTTATCCAGAGTTTACCAGCAGCGCAGAGCGATTGTAGACTGCCAGATGTCATCTTAAACCAGAACTGGTAGTCAGGTCAGTCAGATTCCTCAAGTCTACAATGAGGAGTGGACGTGGATGTCTGATATCTGCCAGGTGTTGAGCAACTTTGAGGAGTCAACACTGATGGTCAGCGGCGATGCCGCCATTATCAGCCTCACCATCCCGCTGCTTTGCCTGTTGAAAAACTCACTGCTCAGCATCAAGTCGGATGCTTTGCGCTTGTCACAAGAGACGGTGGAGGAAGATACGTCGCTTGATAGCCAGAGCACCCTCCGGTCTGTTTCTCAGCGCGTATCGGAGGAGGGGGATGAGGAGGAAGAGGAAGAGGAGGAGAATGTCGGCGAGACAGAAGAGGTTACCAGTGCTCAGTCCTTAACTCTGGAGCGTGTATGGGCTGAAGAGGAGGACTTGGAGGAGGAGGAGGAGGAGGAGGAAATGGAGAGTCAGGCCAGTGAGGAGAGGGAATTCTTACGTGTTGGGACTCTGGCGCACATGGCAGACTTCGTTAGGCTGCCTATCCCGTGACCCTCGCGTTAGAATAATTTTTTCAAACACCGATTACTGGGTGTTCACTCTCCTGGACCCACGGTACAAGCAGAACCTTTCCACTCTCATCCCTGCAGAGGAAAGGAGTATGAGAGTGAATAGATATCAACAGGCCCTGGTGCACAAGCTGAAACAATTCTTCCCATCTGACGCCGCTAGCGGCAGAGGGCATAGTTCTGTGAGCCAAGTAGCGGGGGAGAGGAGGCGAGCAGGCAGCTCGACCAGCACTGGCAGGGGAACGCTCTCCAAGGCCTTTGCCAGTTTTATGTCACCCCAGCAAGACACTGTTACCTGTCCTCAGTCTAGGCAGAGTAGGGGGGAGCTGTACAGAAAGAGGGTGAGGGAGTACCTAGCTAACCCTACCAATGTCCGGACCAATCACTCTGCTCCATACAACTACTGGGTTTCAAAGCTGGACACGTGGCCTGAACTGGCGCTGTACGCCTTTGAGGTGCTGGCCTGCCCTGCCGCTAGCGTGCTGTCAGAGCGGGTATTCAGTGCAGCTGGTGGCGTCATCACCGATAAGCGTACACGCCTGTCAACTGACAGCGCTGACAGGCTGACACTTATTAAAATTAACAAAGCCTGGATTTCACCGGAATTCAAATCTCCTCTGGTGGAAAGCAGCTAAAGATTTAAATAACTTATGTATCCGATTCCTCTTCTCTACTCCTTTTCTCTACTCCTCCTCCTCCTCCTCCATATCGTTTTGCCTAACGCTGACCCAAAAAACGCCATTTTTTAGAGGTCCAACTGGCACTCTTTTAGCACAATTTTTCAGGAGGGCCCCCTACAGGCCCTCTCTTCAAACAATTTTTCAGGAGGGCCCCCTACAGGCCCTCTATTCAAACAATTTTTCCAGAGGTCCACCTACAGGCCCTCTCTTCAAACAATTTTTCAGGAGGGCCCCCTACAGGCCCTCTATTCAAATAATTTTTCCAGAGGTCCACCAATAG
This sequence comes from Rhinella marina, assembly GCA_900303285.1. Lineage (NCBI taxonomy): Eukaryota > Metazoa > Chordata > Amphibia > Anura > Bufonidae > Rhinella > Rhinella marina. Next base: position 36,156 of record ONZH01029360.1, read on the forward strand.
GCCCTCTGTCCAAACAATTTTAACGGAGGTCCACCTACAGGCCCTCTCTCCAAACAATTTTTCCGGAGGTCCACCTATAGGCCCTCTGTCCAAACAATTTTAACGGAGGTCCAACTACAGGCCCTCTCTCCAAACAATTGTTCCGGAGGTCCACCTACAGGCCCTCTCTCCAAACAATTTTTCCGGAGGTCCACCTATAGGCCCTCTGTCCAAACAATTTTAACGGAGGTCCAACTACAGGCCCTCTCTCCAAACAATTGTTCCGGAGGTCCACCTACAGGCCCTCTCTCCAAACAATTGACGTCTTTGTCTTATCTTTCTATCTCTCCAAACTATTTTCCCGGATAGCTGCCATATACGGTATTAAACTGAGAAGAATACAGAGAACACATGCTACACTTGATCAAGTTCATAATTTACGACTGTACCGGTTGATGCAACAGTTTTCAAAAATCCATTCTGGCTGTTGTAACCCCCACACACGCTAGCCCAGGGGGCACTCCTCTTGCTCTTCCAGCGAAACCTCCTTCCACCCCCAGCCTGCCACCCCACCTACAGGCCTTCTCTCCAAACAATTTACTACTTTGTCTTATCTTTCTCTCTCTCTCCAAACTATTTTTCCGGATAGCTGCCATATACGGTATTAAACTGAGAAGAATACAGAGAACACATGCTACACTTGATCAAGTTCATAATTTATGACTGTACCGGTTTATGCAACAGTTTTCAAAAATCCATTCTGGCTGTTGTCACCCCCACACACGCTAGCCCAGGGGGCACTCCTCTGGCTCTTCCAGCGAAACCTCCTTCCCCCCAGCCTGCCCCCCCCCCCCACCTACAGGCCCACTCTACAAATAATTTAGCCGGATAGGGGACGTATCAGAAGTTGTACTCATGTTTGTTTTTGTTCTTCTTTTCTCTGCCTCCTGACCTGTGATAGGCAGAGCATGGACACGTCCCCTTAGCTCCAGTGGGAAAAACACTCCCCTGGCCAGAGCAAGCTCTTTTTCCGTTTTCCGTGTTTGAAAAATCCATTAAATATAAGGTCCCAAGATAGGGGACGTATACGGTATTAAACTGAGAAGAATCGATACCATACGGGTTAAAGCAACAGTTTTCCCAAATCCAGTCCGGCTGTTGTCACCACCACACACACTAGCCCAGGGGGCACTCCTCTGGCTCTTCCAGCGAAACCTCCTTACCCCCAGTCTGCCCCCCACCTACAGGCCTTCTCTCCAAACAATTTTCCCGGGTAGGGGGACGTATTAGATATTGTACTGATTTTGAATTGCTTCCTGCGATAGACGGGAATCGAACCCGGATCAACTGCTTGGAAAGTAGCTATGCTCACCATTATACCACCAGCAGGCACAGCAACTGATAAGAACAGATACAAAACTTGATTTCAGCTGCAGTGCCAGCATGAGCAGTGGTGTCACCTGCAGACGGTGATGGACCTTCGTTGCACCTAGTTGGGTGCTTCCCTAACATGTGATGGGTATTTGCCTTGCTTTTCTTGGTCTGGGTGAGCACAATTGCCATGAGGGTAACCACCAGGCTGTTGCCTGAGAATTTGGGGTAATGGTGGGATTAGGCAGCCTCAGAGGCATCCATGCATGCTGCCTCTGGTGTTTCCTGTCCATTTCCATGGTGTTTCCATCATTTTCTGAGGTTTCCAGGTTTTCACCCAGCCTTCCGTAGGCAGAGCCTAGGTCCCCCACAAAAATGCTCGAGTCTCCCATTGACTTCAATGGGGTTCGTTACTCGAAACGAGCACTTGAGCATCGGGAAAAGTTCGACTCGAATAACGAGCACCCGAGCATTTTAGTGCTCGCTCATCTCTAGTCTCCACTTTTTCACCGCTATTGGAGTGCTGCCTCACTTTTGTGCATTTATCTAAATCTGTATATTTACTTGTATATACAGTGCAAGTGCTGCCAAAAATTACAAGGAAGAGGCACTCCGATACAACCGGTATATCACATAAAGGAGGGCCTCATTCACATTGTGGTACAATTGTTCAGGTAGTGGGACTCCTACACTCATAAAGCCTATGCACTAAGTGAAAGGTTGTGTCATTTTCATCATCGGCCACAAAAATTAAACTGAATGTCACAGGTATTTAGGATGTTCAAACATTATACTGCACACGAAGTGCAGGTAATGTCGCCTTGATTAGCGGCAGAAAAAATGACACTGGATTCCAGGTATTTACGTTATACTGCACACGCTGCACTGGTGGTGTTAACGTCAAGTAAACTTGCGCTATTTCCCCCCAAATAAATAAATAAATAAATAATATTGCAGCCAGATATAACAATAGTCCTTAAAAGGACTTTTGGGTCTTTTAAACAGAACAACTAGCCCTGCCTAGCCAATTTCTACCCCTACACTATCTATCCCTCCTTGCGCAAACGTTATACAGCAGATGCAGCACTGGTAATGTCGCCTTGATTAGCAGCAAGAAAAATACACCGGATTTCAGGTATTTAGGATACAGAAACATTATACTTCACACGCTGTGCAGGTGGTGTTTAGGTCAGGCAAACGTGCACAATTTTTGCCCCCCCCCAAAAAAAAAAAAAAAATGTATTGCAGCCAGATATAAAAATAGTCCTTAAAAGTACTTTTGAGTCTTTTAAACAGAAAAATTTGCCCTGCCTAGCCAAATCCTATCCCTACACTACTGTATCTGTGCCTCTTTGAAGCAGCTCTCCCTAAGACTGAGCCATGTCACATGTCACGTGACGCGTTCCCGGCCAGCCAATCATTGTAATGCCAGTAGCCAACCTGGCTTCGGCATTACAGTGAATGCCAGTACCTCCCCGAACGCTGATTAGCTGCTCGCATGAATACAGTGTTTGGGCAAGCATGCCCGCCCAACACTAGCGTTCATTTATCTTATGTCTTGTGCATTTTTTTATTTTTTTATTTTAAGCTCTCAGTGTGCTGTTGGTAGTGTGTAGCATGTTTTCCAATCACTCCTCCAATGCAAAATAGATTTCTTGGCCTATCTAGTAGGTTCATTTTGAACCTAATTTTTAATATGTCCCATGGTTATAAAACTATGTTTGCTAAGTGACTTTTGTGTCCATGATGTTTTATGTCACTCTATATTGTAAAAGTTAATTTTTTTAATTATAAAAATTTTACCTATACCATCTAAGAGCTATAGGCACTATAGGCAGCCTATTATTCCCTACAATTGTGCTCACAGTATCTACTTAAAATGTTAAAGGACTGACTGATCCTATTCAAAAATTCTTCTTTTGAAAGATGCAAACAAGCAAAATAGTAATACATTACGCATACAAGAAACTCACCTTAAGGCCTCTTTCACATGACAGTATTTTTTGCGGGCTCCGATCCGCATATTTTGCTTTTAAGATGCGGACACATTCATTTCTATGGGTCCGCAAAAAATAGTGACAGCACACTGTGTGCTGTCCGCATCCGTATGTCCGTTCCGTAGCCCGCAAAAAAAAATACAACATGTCCTATTCTTGTCCGTTTTACGGACAAGGATAGGCATTGTTACAATGGATCCGCAAAAAAAAAACCGGATGCCATACGAACGTCATCCGTTTTTTTTTTTGTGGATCCGCAATTTGCAGACCGCAAAACACAACGTTCTTGTGAAACTAGCCTAATACTAAGGATTTACATAGTTTGAAACACTAACCCCCCCCCCATCTACTCCTCTCCAGGTGTTAAGGAGATACTCCATCTCTTTTAAATTGATTAAATCTCTAATTGATCCTGAAGGTAGAGGCTAAAGTTCAGCAAACCTTTTGAGATTCAGTTGGGTTCTGGTTTGCAGAATTTTTGTAAAAGTTTGTTTTGGTCCAGAATCAATTCTAACTAAATCAAAGTAGATCCAATTGCCCTTGACCCCCCCCCCATCTTTTCAGGGAAAGAAGGGTGGCCTGTTCTGTCCCCAAAACTTCATCAATTTCTTCTTGACATTTGGAGGCGGGGTATTAAAAGTAGAATGTAAACCAGTCTGTCTTGCATACCCTTTCAAACTGACTGAAGGTCTTTAGAGTGAAGTTGCAGATAACTCAAGTAATGATGTGTTAGAGTTAAGTGAAAATTCTATGGGATGGAAACTGCTCTATTCTATAAGCTAACCTACAATATAGTGAGCAATCTAGAAGTAGACCTGATGAGTTAAAACTTTGTTAGATGAGTCTGCAACCTCAGAGCATAGTCAGAGGTAGATGACCCTAGGGAAATATAGAGCTGCCTACATCCCACATGGGTGAGGGGTTTATTTGTAGCTGCTATTAAATTGCATCATTCTCAACACAATCAAAGAGTGAACAATATACAGTATGGTGACTTGGTAGCATATGTGAGGCCATTCACTATGTAAGGCTTGAACAATGTGGACTCCAAATTGACCCACAAAGGAGGAGTAATGGAAGTTCTTACCAATACCAGTGAAATTTGGGCTGCCTTTATAAACAATGCAAAATTAGAAACAGATAAACCTCCCATTTTATGATAAAACCTTGTACATTGAACATTTTGGGACATCTGGTTTTGTTCCATACGAATATTGAGATACCGGAGTGTGTTTAGGAAGCTCCAAACTTTTTGAGATAAAAAATATGTTGTTCCTGCTACAGCTGTTGACCACTTGTTTCATTATACCATTCTAAAGTTGAGAACCAGGCTTCCCACTGAAGAGTGAAAAGGGTTCTTCTAGAAGATCTGATTCCCTTACAAGTTTATACAGTTAAATTATCATGTAAGTATAACATTACAGAATGAGGATCTACAATGAGCAGACTGATATTGGTGCTCCTCACTCTAGGATACTCGAAGAAAACTGGTGGGCATGGGTGTTACTGTTCACAATAGAGGCAACAAACTTGGTGGTTACAGGCAACAGGCTTAGTGGTCTTAAATGGACTAATAAGCATAATGTTATAGTCTCTCTATGAGAAAACAGTCTAAGTAAGAAGCAACAGCATTTAGGCGAAAACATGTCTATTTAAACAACTTACACTGTACTTTCTCCCTTGGCTTGGGGTGCACCCAACTTCAAAAAACAGGACACTCTGACTTCAGAGAAGATGACTAACCTGTTGTTGAAATTATGATCTTTCCTAAACGTGGCACAAGCTTGCACGATATGAACTGTCTCTCAAAAGTGCTCCTAGTTTGAGGTATGTCATTTATTGCAACTACGACTACACACACAACCGTTATTCTCAGGTTGTGGTATCTGCATTCTGCATTCTCTCAGCCACCATGCATACAGTCTTGCACACAGCTTGAGGCAGAAGTCTGGCTGGTTTTGGTTACAGTTACAGGTCTTTGTCATACACAGGTCTCAACTACTATTAAGACACAGAAGTTAGGCATCTTCCTTTCTAACTCTATAACTTAGCCTCAACCAGGGGCGTAGCTAAAGGTTTATGGGCCCTAGTGCAAGAGTTCAGCTTGGGCCCCCCTTCCCCCAGTGCTTTGTGGCCATGGGGCAGGTAAGCACATAGCCTCCGTGCTGCCTGAGGCAAAAATTTAAATGTCACACCCCCCTACACACACACACAGACACACACACACACCATGCCAAGTTATTGACCTAACCCCTTCCCTCCAGCCAGAGGTGTAACTTGACCAGCATGCCCTTTCTTTAATACTGCTGCCTTCTTATCCAGCACAAGGGTCTTTGGGTCTCCTTAGGCTCCTGGGTCCGGTAGTGACTGCTACCTCTGCACCCCCTATAGCTACACCCTTAGCTATTCTGCAGTGCTCAAATGTATGTTTGTCTTATCTAGACATTCAGGTGCCTAAGCCATATGGCTAGTGCCACAGACCTCCCCTGCTAGCTGATTTTAAGCTGGTATCTGCAGGATCCCTATACTGACCTATAAATAGAGATGAGCAAAGTTTTCAAAAATTTGACTTGATCGCTTGACCAAATTAATTTGTCACAAATCTCGTTAAAAATTTCCCGGGTGCAGAGAGCCTGTATATCAGTCTACAATGCTGTAGTAGTGAAACTGTTACTGTACGTCTGTATGATTAGCAGTTGACAGGTGTCACTCTTAGAATTAGTTTACACTTCACTTACCTGGTCATTTACCTATCCAAAACTAACCAAATAACTCAAGTGTTGACTCAGGCTTACAGATCACTGTTAGCGTCAGGTATAAAGAATTGTGCAGTGGCTGATTCCACATAGATTTCTACAGAACCTGTTCTGTCACACGCTGATACAAGTAGTGTCCCCCTGACAGAGAGGAGAGGGTGTCAGCAGTAAGTTTGTGTTGGCATTACTGTTTATTTTTCCCGTCTTCTGATCCATCATAAAAATAACTCCTAAAGAACGGATCCTGTATAAACATGAGCAAAGTATTTGAAAATTCACTTTGGCTGCTTCTTGAATTTTACAAAACAAAAGTACCTGTTTGCGATGGGCTGGCTGTTGCCATCTTGCTTGAAGATCTGGTGCAAAAATGACCGGCATGGTGACATCATATGTCATCGCGCATGGGCCAAGATCTTCAAGCAATATGGCGGCTGCCGGCCTATTGCAAGCATATGGAGTAAGTAATTATAATTTTATTATTTTTTTATGAATTATTTCAAGTAAAATTGATTAGCTACCATGAAGCACAAGGAAATTCAGATCAAAGTCAACTTTGTGGACTTCGATTCGCTGAACACTAATCCTATCTTTTGAGCATCCGCCTTCACGCGGTCAGTATTTGGTCAAGTATTCGATCAGTATTGCTAAGGCCAAAAAAAATTACATGAGGGGATTAGAGATGAGCGAGCATGCTCGAGTGCCATTTTTGCGTATTTGCGTACGCATTTTAAAATTCGTACGCTATTCATACGCATATTTTAATCTATACGCAAATGCATACGAATAGCGTACGAATAGCGTACAAATTCAATTTGTACGCTATTCGTACGCATTTGCGTATAGATTAAAATATGCGTATGATTAGCGTACGTATTTTAAAATGCGTACGCAAATACGCAAAAATGGCACTCGAGCATGCTCGCTCATCTCTAGAGGGTATTCAAAACAGAGATGACACATGATTGGAATATTTGAATGTCTTCTGTGTTTTGGACCCACTCCTGCTTTTGGCTTCCAAATCATGATGCAATCCTGATGCAAAATAGGAACCGTGTGATAGAGTACTTATGGATACTCCAAAGACAGGATCCGTTGTGTTTTTCATTTTTTCTTTCTTTTGACAGACCAGAAGAAGCATAAAATAAATGGTGATGTCAACAAGACCAAACAGGGATATTAGTGGCCCAGTTATAGAGTGATGAGGGTGGCAACAGCATGAGAAATTAACATAGTGGCCCAGTCACAGAATGGGGAAGTGGCAACCCCATGAGGGGTCAGCATAGTGGCCAAGTGACAGAATGGGGAGGGTGGTAACCACATAAAGAGTCAACATAGTGGCCCAGTCAGAGAGCGGTGAGGGCGCCAACCACACAAGGAGTCACAAAAATGGCCCTGTCACAGAATGGGAAGGGTGGCAACCACATGAGGATTCAATACAGAAGCCCAGTCACAGAATGATGAGAATGGCAACCGCATGAGGAGTCAACATAGTGACCCTATCACAGAGTGGGGAGGGTGGCAACTGCAAGAAGAATCAACATACTGGCCTCATCACAAAGTGGGGAGTTGGGGGGCAACAGCAGTTGCAGTAACAGCACAAAATAGTAGCAGTAAAAGAAGATGGCAGCAGAGACAGCAAGTGTGGCATCAGAAAGGTGGCAGCATCAGAATAGTGGCTGATGCTTCCCTCTAGACAACAGCGGCTGTTCTGAAACTACTCTGTTTGGGGGAAAAAACCTCATGCCACTCGGGAGCTGTGGAAGGGCATCAAAGAACAGACCGATGAGTGCCACTGAGCCTCAAGCCCGGCCTGGTGGTGTTCGATAATGGGAAAAATCTCGTAGCAGCTCTGGGCCTAGCCGGTTTGATGCACATCCCTTGCCTGGCGCATGTGCTGAATTTGATGGTGCAGAGGTTTCTAAAGAATTACCCTGCAGAGCTGCTGCAGAAAGTGAGGGAAGTCTTTGCGTGCTTTTGGCATTCTCACCCTGCTGCTGCTCGCCTGTCTGCGCTGCAGCGTAACTTTTGCCTTCCCACTCACAACCACATATGCGACATACCCACAAGGTGAAACTCCACCTTGCATATGCTGGAGAGACTGTGCGAGCAGCAGCAGGTGATCGTGTAGTTTCAGTTTTGTAGTTTTGCAGCATGCACTGGTGAGACACTCTTCTGAACAGCCCCACTTCACCACCAATGAGTGGGCCTCCATGTGGAACATGGAAGTCGATTTGTGCTGTTTTGAGTACTCCACCAACATGGCCAGTGCTGATGACGCCATCTTCAGAGTTACTATCCCACTTATATGTCTCCTTATATGTATCCTGGATGAGGATGTGGGACCAGTCTTTCACAAGTGGCTTGAAGGGTGGGTTTCTGCACCAAAAGCAGCCAGGTACCAAACTGTCCAGACAGGGCACAGTTTTGGAGGATCAGGAGGAGGAGGAACCTTGTTCACAGCAGGGTGGCACCAAAATCAGCTCACAGGCCTCAATGGAGCATGACTGGGGGGATACAGAGGACACAGTCAATACACCTCCCACCGAGGGCAGCTTGTCGTTGCCTCTGGGCAGCCTGGTGCACATGAGCAAGTACATGCTGCAGTGCCTGTGCAATAACCAGCGAGTTGCCCTGATTGTTACCAGTGCTGATTGCTGGGTGGCCACCTTGTTGGATCCCCATTACAAGGACAACGTGGCGGCCTTACTTCCATCACTGGAGCGCGATCAGAAGATGTACAAGTACACACTGGTAGAGGCGCTACTGATGGTTTTCCCACCTAACATCGGGGGTTCAAAGGAAGCAAAAGGTGGAGGAGGAGGAGGAGGAAGTCATTAACATAGTTGGGGTACTGTCATCACCTCAGAAGGGAGGGTTAGCATGGCTGAAATGGTGAAAAGCTTTGTCAGCACGCCACAATATACTGCACCATCATCTGATACGGACTGTCTTAGCAGGAGACAGCATTTCAGCAACATGGTGGGAGAGGGCGTCTGCATGTACTGACTGATGGATCTGCCCAATTTAACTTCTGGCTCTCCAAGTTGGACACAGGTCTCAGCTCACCTTTACCACTTGGAGGTGCTGGCCTTACCTGCAGCAAGTGTATTGTCTGAACGTGTGTTTAGCATGGCAGGGAGTGTGATCACAGACAGGCGCATCCACCTTTCCACAACCAATGTAGAGACAAGCTTATGTTCATTAAAATGAAAGATGCATGGATCCCAGAGGACTTGGCCTTACCTTGGGTAGAATAGGGAAATATACCGGCCGCACTCAGCCATTGTTATACTCCAGCACAGTTTGTTACGTTTGCCACTTCCTAATGTTTTGGGGCCTCCCCTCTACCGCCATGTCTACCTCCTCCACTCGGACCTCCACCTCCTGACTCAAGATTATTACTTGTTATATTAGCAGAGTAGAGACGTATACCTGCCGCACCCCAAAAATGGCTAAAAGTCACACACAGAATAAACAGACAAAAAAACAACAAAAAAACAAAACACAAAAACAGAATTGACTACCTCCTCCAACTTTTCCACTGACACTGCCACGTCCACAGCCTCCTCAGCTTCCTACTTCACTTGGTCCTCCACCTCCTGGTTCAAGGTTGTTGTTTTTTTTATTTGTATGTATTTTATGTTATTTTAAGTCCTTTCCCTATCCATATTTGTTTACAGGGCAATTGTCCTGCTCTTACCCACATTTTGGTTCCATTTGCAGCTCTCTAGCCATTTCTATTACTTATTTACAGCCATTTTAGTACCCCAAAGTTCTGGTCCCTATTGACTTCTATGGGGTTGGGGGTCAAGTTTGGGTACTCAAAACGAACTTTGAACGAACCTGTCGAACCCGAACATCCACAGGATCACTCATCCTTAGTGGTCACCAGTTTATTTATTTTTTTTTATTTTTTACACTGAGACATGTTAAAAGTTAGAACTAAGGATGTGGATTTTTTCTGTTATAACAAATACTATCAATAATTCCTTCTAAATACTAAATAAATTATTTCAAAATAAATTGCAGCCTCTCTAGAGCTTTCCACATGGGATCATTAATAATACCTCTAAGGCTTCACCATGTCATTGTTGTAACCTGCCATGTGCTTTATATAAAGAGGCAGCTGAGTCACAATCATGTCTAAAACTAAATATCCTCGTCCAATATTTACTATTACCATAATACAAAAAAAAAAAAAAAAAAAAAAAAAAAAAAACTTCCTTTTACAACCCTGTGACCAAGAGAATACATTAATATAAAATGAAGAACATATAGTCCCTGGAAGGTTTGGGATTTTCTTGACATTTCAAGAAATGAACATTTGCTGTATTTCAGTGGACGCTTCTTAGTCCTATTATGATATGGATGTTTTCTTCTTGTTTCGTGAGGTGATATTTCAAAAGAAAAATTAAAAAAAAAAACTGAAAAAAAATGTTTCTAAGCATCTTGAGGGAAAAGCAAAAATATCAATTCAGTTCTACCACACGTGGAAATTAAGAATCAGGGAAATCGAGAGACTTGTCAATTTTATCTCCATCAATTTTCTAAATATGCAATTCCCCAACATCAGCCTGGTGACTGATATACATCTGTTAGGTTTCCAAGGTCTTCACACTTTAAAGACTCTGTTGTTTTTTCTACTTCTGGTTATCTTCTGTGTGACAGTAAGTGGAAACCTTCTCATCATTCTGGTGGTGTCCTCCAGCAGATCTCTCCACTCTCCCATTTACTTCTTTCTCACACAACTCTCATTTTTAGACCTTGTGCTCACAATTACTGTAGTGCCCACCATGCTTCTTGTGGTACTATATGAAGGAATGTATGTGTCCTTCACCGGCTGTTTGGTTCAATATTACTTTTTCTTAGGTTCTGAAGCCTTAGAATGTCTTCTCTTGACCGTGATGTCCTATGACAGGTATCAAGCTATCTGTAACCCTCTACGTTACACCTCGGTCATGACTCTCACATTTTGTCTAAAAGCTGTTCTATTGTGTTGGTTGGCTATTATTTCTATGGTGTTGATGTTTGTTATATTTTTTAGTCAATTGTGGTTCTGTGGACCAAACATCATTGACCATTTCTTTTGTGATTTTGATCCTATACTTGAACTTTCCTGTTCAGAAACTTTCATAATAAAACTAGTAAGTATAGTTCTAGTTATACCCATAGTAGTATGCCCACTTATCCTTATTATTGTCTCCTATGGATACATTATCCTCACCATACTGAAGATCCCATCTGTGACTGGGAGACAGAAGACCTTCTCCACCTGCAGTTCTCACCTGGCTGTGGTGTCTATGTTATATGCTTCTATTATTAGTATCTATTTATTTCCATCCCAGATAAGTGTAAAGAAAATCCTCGCCCTGTTCTACACAGTTATAACTCCCCTCTTTAATCCTATTATATACAGTTTAAGTAATAGAAACATCAAGGTGGCCATCAAAAAACTGTTCAGCAACAATTTTGCTATGTTCTAAACTGGTTGCTTACCAGAATCCCCGTCCACCCCACCACCACCACCACCACCACCACCTTATCAGATTATGTTCTCAATTTCATGGCAAAATTTCTCTGTGATAATCTTGCTTCACTTTACTGTAGGTGGTTATACAGAATTATCATAATGCTCAAATATGATCACTTATGGGGTTCTTATCACATCTTGTTAAGTGAATGTGGCTGAGCTGCAATAACAAAAATATTGATAGAGCCTAGAGATTAGTGAATCTATTCTGAACTATTCAGATTTGTTATAAATTTCACAAAAACATTAATCCAAAGGAGTTTCGTTTTGGGACAAATTGCATAAAAATGGCACCCAGCTCCATTTTACTGTTAATATTGGTGGGGAAAAACCAAGGGAAGAAGAAGATGGAGGATCACATGACACTGGGAGGAAGTGGTGAGGGAAGTCTTGCCCTTATGAGCTCAAGGACTGAAAGACAATCTAATTAGCCAATCAGATGGACAGTCGGAAGGGAGATCCCTATGCTGACTTGGAAGCAGTACCACACTTTGTTCAGCTTCTGACCTGGAAGGAGTGTGTCTTGCAGTGTCTGCCAGAAAAAGATTATAGAAACAATCACTAATATAGTGTGAAAGGAACACTATAGGGAGAAATACAGAAATATAATTTTGTAGATTTTAGAAAATTGGTCTAACAAAAGCTTTGAGGGAGTAGAGGACTGATGACACGGTGAATAATACAATTGCATGCTGCTGCAACATCTGAACCTGGCAGTTGTGCAAATTTTTTTTCTGTATATGAACATAGAGAAAACATTTTTTTCATGCATATATAAATATTTTATTACACGCATTGCATTAAAGTAAAAGCATTATATGGCAATAATGTCATTCTTATACCTGTGTTATTGAATGCATAGTTCAGAGACCTTTTACTGCAAACACTGCTTTGTTTACTGCATTACTGCATCAGACCATATCTTTAATTGACATTTTAGTACAAAGATGTCATTTGTGAGCCAGCGATATTTAACACATAGATCAGTGATATTAAATGCATAGATCAAATACATTTTACCATAAACACTGAATTGTTATATCTGTGTTTGCAGTTGCATTACTGCATCAGAACATGTGTTACATAGACAGTTTCGTACATTAGTATATTTTGTACTTTAGCATCACAGTTGTCTTCTAATCATTCAGCCTATTTAAAGAGTTAAATGTAGTGTTGAGCGAACTGCTGTTTTCAAGTTTGACGTACAAGGTTCGGGATATCTAAGAATTCCTTAGGTAACCTGAACCCAAACTTTGTACGCCGAACTTGAAAACAGAAGTTCGCTCATCCCTAGTTAAAAGCAGTCACTGTGCTGTTAGTATCATGGTATGTACCACACTGAGTATGAACCAAAGAAAGCTAAGGAGAGAGCTGTCTCAGGAGAGTAAAAAGAAAATGATAGACAAACATGTTAAAGGTAAAGCCTACAAGACCATCTCCAACAGCTTGATGTTCCTGTTACTAGAGTTGCACTTATTATTCATTTTGACTAATCACTATTTATGATCAGCAGCAGCACTTCAGATGAGTAAATATCATGGTTAGTTATGCATCTTCAAACCTTTAAAGATAGTATATTTTAGGTAAGCTATCTGAAGTGACAATTAGAGATGAGTGAAGTTTTCAAAAATTCTATTCAGATGCTTCACCAATGTTTTTTTTCAAGAAATATGCTTAATTTGGAATTAATTTGTCACAAAGCGAGTTAAATCAGCTATATCCTGGGTGCAGTGAGAGTGTATCCTGGTGTACATCACTGTGCATTGCAGTAACATGCATAGCTAGTCCTTTCTGATAGTGATACAGTTACTGTGACATGCAGGTGAGCACCTAAATAACAGTAGAATTAGTTTATTCACCCCAGTTTAAGAATTAAGGCCTAATAGTATTGCTTATCTATTGAACAAGGTGGACACTGTTCAATTAGATAGCTCTGTGTCCGACACAGAGATTGATGCAAACTGTGTTGTCTCCTATGGATCCCTTCAGCTTCAGATTACAGTCCCTGCACTGTCCCTGCATTCTCCCTATGTTCTCCCTACAGTGTGTAAAATTCTCCCTACAGTCTCCATACACTGTCCCTGCACTCTCCCTATCCAATATTCCACAATTAAAAGCTTTTAGCAACACTGTCCCTAGTGCTTATCATATCTCTCCCTATTCTCAGCTCAAAGTAAATTGGTGGAGACCACATAAATGAGGCTTTTAAAGGGTGGTGACATCATAAGGGCTGACTGGCTGCTGACTGCACGGCATTATAGGTGATCTCGACTTCTGGGGCTTCTTACTTTAACTTTGTAAAATGTGTAGCCACCGTTTTAGGAATAAAACTATACATCTCCACAAAGTGTGAGGAAATTTGGATTAGTTGCAAATTAAATTTTTCCTAAACTTCAGATCAAATTCCACTTTAGGTGCTTTGATTCGCTCAACATTAATGACAATAATCACAGAAGATACTTTGAAAGCAAAATATTATTTGGTGTAGTAAGTAATCTACTAGGTTTATCTGACCAGTGATGTGATGTCTTCTGTGATTTGTAATAAACCACGTTTTAATTACCCTGTAATATGATAAAATCAGATATGATGTAGTTTTTACTAAACTTGTGCAACAGAGAAGTACAGGGGTACGTCTCCACAATCCTGATTGTTCCCTGGCAAATCAGCTTAGCCCAGTGGAAGTCTGACAGCTCGTCACTAGTGGTAAACAGAATCTAATGTATCGCCAATAATTCTGATGAAACATCATGTCTACAGTGATGTGGAAATGCATTGAGGAGTTGGCGTGCATATCGCCTAGAGGTGGAGGGTTAGTGTAGTGCACACAGTGGTGTGATCCTGAAGGATTGCCATTAAAGATTAGGGAATCAGTTCACAACTAGAGATGAGCGAGCATACTCGTCCGAGCTTGGTGCTCGTTCGAGTATTACGGTACTCGTAAGTACTCGCAGCTCGGACGAGTATCTCGCCATGCTCGAGGAAATGGCAACTTCCGCATCGTGCATTTTTGGCGCCTATAAACGCAGCCAATCACAAGCCAGGAGACTCTGCGGTACATCCAGGATCACGTGGGGCCCTTACATGTCGATAGCAGGGGTTGGCTGGCCTGATCAGGTGACCCTGGAATATACTAGTGACTGGCCGCGGTGCTCGGCTCAGATGCTGTCTGGATGTTGTTAGGGATAGAGCTGCTGCGTTTCAGGGAGAGTGTTAGAGCCTGCATTTAGTTCTCTGTTAGGCAGGAATCACCCACAAAGAACCCAACAGCCCTTCTAAAGGCTAGAAGAATTTTTTTTTTTGTCTCCTGGCTTGGCTGGCTGGCTGGCACTAGTAGTGCAGCTATCGCCATATATAACCCCCTTTTTTTTATTGTTATATCTCAGTGATACAAATCCATTTCACACAGCAGTGTGGAACCATTCTGTGTGTCACAGTTCAGTACACTCACTACAATCCATATTTTCTGTCCAGGTGACACTTTCTGTACGTCACTTAATACAACCAGGTCTTTTGCTCTCATATAGCTTGATCCCAAAAATCTCTGTGCGACATTTGTCTGGGTCGCAGTCAAAATAGCCACCATCAGCAGGGTGTCAGTTAGCTCTACAATAGTTTCTGCACGTCACGTTCCAAAAAAAACAAAACTAAAAAAAAAAAAAAAAATAGATAAAAAAATAGTTTTTTTGTTGTTTTTGCTGGCTCCTCCACCTCAACCTCCTTCCCCCCAGTCGGCCTCCTCCCAGGAAAATTTGGAATGCAATCCGGCATACTCTCAGGAACTGTTTTCTGGACCCTTCCCAGAGGCACAAACCACTTATCAGGTTGCTGCTGACCTCGTTCCCGATGCCCAAGTTTTCCATCTGTCGCAGTCTGTGAGTGATGATGATGACAATGTTGAGTTAGTGGAAGAAGTTTGTAAAGAGGTGTCGGACGATGAGGAGACACAGTTGTCAGACAGTGGTGAAGTTGTTGTCAGGGCAGGAAGTCCAAGGGGGGAGCAGACTGAGGGGGAGCAGACTGAGGAATCGGAGGATGACGAGGTGACTGACCCAAGCTCGGTTGATAAGCCGAGTGAAGACAGTGCTTCTGAGGCGGAGGCGAGTGCTGTACCAGAACAGGTTGGAAGAGGCAGTGGTGTGGCCAGAGGGAGAAGCAGGGCCAGAGCTGGTGCATCAGCAGCAACTGTTTCACGTAGTGAAGCTCCCGTGGCGAGGTCTAGATGTTCGCAAGTCTGGAGGTTCTTTAAAGAAAGTGAGGATGACCGACGAACTGTGGTGTGCAACCTGTGCCACACTAGGATCAGAAGGGGTGCCACCACTACTAGCCTAACCACCACCAGCATGCGCAGGCATATGAGTGCTAAACACCCCACTCCATAGAACCAAGGCCGTTCACCACCTCCTGCAGGTCACACCACTGATCCTTCCTCTGTGTCACTCGCTGCCTCTGCTAGTCAACCCCCTGCCCAGGACTCTGGCACGAGGGCCTCTCGCCGGAAAACCACACCTTTGTCTCCACGATCCTCCACAGTGTCCACCAATGTGTCCCAGCGCAGCGTTCAGCTGTCTTTACAGCAGACGCTGGAGCGCAAGAGGAAATACAGTTCCACCCACCCACATGCCCAAGCCCTCAACGTCCACATCTCCAAATTGCTGAGCCTGGAGATGCTGCCCTATAGGCTGGTATAGATCGAGGCCTTTCGCAATCTCATGGAGGTGGCTGCCCCTCGGTATTCGGTCCCCAGCCGCCACTATTTTTCCTCATGTGCTGTCCCAGCCCTACACCAGCACGTGTCAGAGAACATCATCCGTGCCCTGACCAACGCTGTTTCTGATAAGGTCCACCTAACCACGGACACGTGGACAAGTGCTGCCGGGCAGGTACACTATATCTCACTGACGGCACATTGGGTTAACCGAGACTGATCCTGGGGCCGCTCATGTACAGCCCACACCGAGGATTGCGGAGCCTACCTCGGTCACGGTCTCTCAGACGTACTATACCTCCTCCTCTGACCCCTCCTCCTCCGACCCCTCCTCCTCCGAATTACCATCCGTGGGCACGGCGCCTTCAGTCGGTAGCTCTAGGCGCAGCAGAAGTGCCGTGGGTAAGCGCCAGCAGGCGGTGCTCAAACTGCTGAGCTTAGGTGACAAAAGGCACACCGCCCAAGAGCTGTTACAGGGCATCACGGCGCAGACCGATGTGTGGCTGGCACAGCTGAACTTTAATCCAGGCATGGTTGTGTGTGACAACGGGCGTAACCTGGTGGCGGCTCTGCAACTCGGCAGACTAACATTTGTGCCATGCCTGGCCCACGTGTTCAATCTCATAGTTCAGCGGTTCCTCAAGACATACCCCAATCTGTCTGATTTGCTCACCAAGGTGCGCCGCATCTGTGCGCATTTCCACAAGTCGACCACAGATGCTGCCACTCTCAGGGCAGCGCAGCGCCGCCTACAACTGCCCGCTCAACGACTGTTGTGCGACGTGCCCACGAGATGGAATTCCACATTAAACATGTTATCCAAAGTTTACCAGCAGCGCAGAGCGATTGTAGACTGCCAGATGTAAACTTCCACCAGAACTGGTAGTCAGGTCAGTCAGATTCCTCAAGTCTACAATGAGGAGTGGACGTGGATGTCCGATATCTGCCAGGTGTTGAGCAACTTTGAGGAGTCAACACAGATGGTCAGCGGCGATGCCGCCATTATCACCCTTACCGTCCCGCTGCTTTGCCTGTTGAAAAACTCACTGCTCAGCATCAAGTCGGATGCTTTGCGCTTGTCACAAGAGACGGTGGAGGAAGATACGTCGCTTGATAGCCAGAGCACCCTCCGGTCTGTTTCTCAGCGCGTATCGGAGGAGGGGGATGAGGATGAGGAGAAAGAGGAGGAGAATGTCGGCGAGACAGTAGAGGGTACCAGTGCTCAGTCCTTAACTTTTGAGCGTGTATGGGCTGAAGAGGAGGACTTGGAGGAGGAGGAGGAGGAGGAGGAAATGGAGAGTCAGGCCAGTGAGGAGAGGGAATTCTTGCGTGTTGGGACTCTGGCGCACATGGCAGACTTCATGTTAGGCTGCCTATCCCGTGACCCTCGCGTTAGAAGCATTTTTTCAAACATCGATTACTGGGTGTTCACTCTCCTGGACCCACGGTACAAGCAGAACCTTTCCACTCTCATCCCTGCAGAGGAAAGGAGTATGAGAGTGAATAGATATCAACAGGCCCTGGTGCACAAGCTGAAACAATCCTTCCCATCTGACACCGCTAGCGGCAGAGGGCATGGTTCTGTGGGCCAAGTAGAGGGGGAGAGGAGGCAAGCAGGCAGCTTGTCCAGCACTGGCAGGGGAACGCTCTCCAAGGCCTTTGCCAGTTTTATGTCACCCCAGCAAGACACTGTCACCTGTCCCCAGTCTAGGCAGAGTAGGGGGGAGCTTTACAGAAAGATGGTGAGGGAGTACCTAGCTGACCATACCAACGTCCATACTGATCACTCTGCTCCATACAACTACTGGGTTTCAAAGCTGGACACGTGGCCTGAACTGGCGCTGTACGCCTTGGAGGTGCTGGCCTGCCCTGCTGCTAGCGTACTGTCAGAGCGGGTATTCAGTGCAGCTGGTGGCGTCATCACCGATAAGCGTACACGCCTGTCAACTGACAGCGCTGACAGCCTGATGCTTATTAAGATGAACAAAGCCTGGATTTCACCGGAATTCAAATCTCCTCCGGGGGAAAGCAGCTAAAGATTTACATTAGTTATGTGTCGGATTCCTTTTCTCTACTCCTCTTCTCTACTCCTCCTCCTCCTCCATGTCGGCTTTGCGTAACGCTGACCAAAAAAAAGGCTTTTTTTAGAGGTCCAACTGGCACTCTTTTACCACATTTTTTCCGGAGGTCCACCTACAGGCCCTCTTGTCAAACAATTTTTCCGGAGGTCCACCTACAGGCCCTCTCTCCAAACAATTTTTACGGACGTCCACCTACAGGCCCTCTCTCCAAACAATTTTTACGGAGGTCCACCTACAGGCCCTCTCTCCAAACAATTTACGTCTTTTTCCTATCTTTCTCTCTCTCCAAACTATTTTTCCGGATAGCTGTCATATACGGTAATAAACTGAGAAGAATACAGAGAACACATGCCACACTTGATCAAGCTCATAATTTACGACTGTACTGATTGATGATAAATTTTTAAGTTGGGGTCCTGCGTCGTCATTCACTGAATTTCACTGATCTCCTCAACGTCTCCTCAAAGAACCGAAAGACCATTGTGGAGAGAGCGGCACAGCTCGCCATCAAAGTGATGAACCCCAACGCCAGACTGAGCAGCGAAGAGAACGAATAAATATCTCTGTGGTTATTTGTGCTAAATAAAAGTTAAATAAACACAAAAAAAAATTGATCTGTTCCTTTGCCTGATCCACCCAAGTGGAATCTGTCCCATCATGAGAAAGTCCTCCCAAGGAGTCCCCACTGTAACTTGCTTCCCATACAACTACCTCACCCCCCGACACCTGTGTCTCGCCATTGTCCACCACCTCCTCAGATAACACTGGCAAATCCCCACTGTCAGCACACGGAGACTGCAAAAGGTCTTGCGAATTGGGGCAGAGAATGTTCTGGGGTAGCACATCAGAGAAGGGGTGACTATGGGGTTCCAGGGAGTACGTGACCACATGCAATCTCCATCTAAAAAGTCATACTGTGGCTCACCACCATGCTTTACACTGCAATCTTATTACTGAGGCTCACCACCATGCTTTACACTGCAATCTTATTATTAAGGCTCACCACCATGCTTTACACTGCAATCTTATTGAAAGACAGACAATCAGGGGTTCACCGCCAGGTTGTCAGGCAGCATTTTTAAGTGGGTCACCATTACCGTGTCCCTGAAAATTGCCTTGGGGTCATCGCCAGACTATTTTTATTAAAGGCCATGGGGTTCTATACACACAGTGCTGACGGAAGCCCATCTGCCTTTCTAAACACAATTGAATCTGTCCCATCATGAGAAAGTCCCCCCAAGGAGTCCCCACTGTAACTTGCTTCACTTTCAACTACCTCACCCCCCGACACCTGTGTCTCGCCATTGTCCACCACCTCCTCAGACAACACTGGTAAATCCCCACTATCAGCACACTGAGACTGCAAAAGGTCTTGCGAATTGGGGCAGAGAATGTTCTGGGGTAGCACATGAGAGAAGGGGTGACTATGGGGTTCCAGGGAGTACGTGACCACATGCAATCTCCATCCAAAAAGTCATACTGAGGCTCACCATCATGCTTTACACTGCAATCTTATTACTGAGGCTCACCACCATGCTTTACACTGCAATCTTATTGAAAGACAGACAATCAGGGGTTCACCGCCAGGTTGTCAGGCAGCATTTTTAAGTGGGTCACCATTACCGTGTCCCTGAAAATTGGCGGTGATGGACCTTCGTTGCACCTAGTTGGGTGCTTCCCTAACATGTGATGGGCATGTGCCTCGCCTTTCTTGGTCTGGGTGAGCACAATTGCCATGAGGGTAACCACCAGGCTGTTGCCTGAGAATTTGGGGTAATGATGGGATTAGGCAGCCTCAGAGGCATCCATGCATGCTGCCCCTGCTGTTTCCTGTCCATTTCCGTGGTGTTTCCATCATTTTCTGAGGTTTCCAGGTTTCCACCCAGCCTTCCCTAGGCAGAGCCTTGGTCCCCTGCAAAAAATGCTCGAGTCTCCCATTGAGTTCAATGGGGTTCGTTATTCGAAATGAGCACCCGAGCATCGGGAAAAGTTTGACTCGAATAACGAGCACCCGAGCATTTTAGTGCTCGCTCATCTCTAATAAGGTGGCTTCTATCAGATAATACCTACAATAACTGTCTAGCCTCTCCAGGGCAGTTGGCCTACAGATTTCAGGGCATTATAGAGTCCAGGGTTGTGGATTTGTATGTAGTGGCTCACCAGGACAGAGATATGAATAAAGGTGCTCACACCCTAGACTTAACCCAAAAAGTCTTAAATAAAGTATCAATAATCTGCTATATATGGGTAGGCACACTTACAATTGGTTGTATGGTTTTTGATAAACTGCTAGATAAGATTACTCGTTGTTCCTTGTATGTAATGATATGAAGATTGTCTTTTCAGATTATTGGGTGTGGTGTATCATATATCTGGCGCATCTATGTCTGCATGTACATAGAGATGTAATAAATGCTATTAAATCAAAGTTTTACTTATAATATTATTGTTTCTTTATTCCAAGTATAACTGCCAATTATGCTAAAAAAGTATGCTAAGAAAGGTTATCTGGGCCCAGTTTAGTAAAAATAAAGTAATAAAAATAAAATGAGAGATATAAAAAAATGCGATTAATTGTATAGAGAAAGATACATATACATTTTAAAAATTAGTAGGGCAAATTTATATAGTCTCTTGAATGTCCCATATATCTGCTAGTGTATATATCAGAATATACGTTTTGCCTGTTGCTCTTAAGGCAGAAATGGATTAGGCTTTATATTCCTTAGTATATATAAATTCAGGTTAGCAGGTATTTTTTGATCAGAAGATATAATGGTTACAATATAGTCTTATTTGATGTGGGTTACTTTACCCTTCCTGATCGCACTGTGCGAGTGTCTCCAGTCCTTGTGGTATACGAGGGTTCGTTTGTCTTCTTGCGATCCAGCAACACGGAGGGACTGAGTGCGCGCGCTTTTTGGCGTGCCGGCAGCGTCCCACGTGGCGTCCCACGTGGGTTCCTGCTTAGTTTGGATGGATATTGATACGTGATGGTGAGCGCTTGTATAAGACGATGTTCGGTATATCTTGCGCTGTAACTAAACATGAGCTTTATATAAGGGATACGATGTATTAAATCCTTTATGGTGAAAATAGCCCTTATAGTTGAAAATAACTTTCAGACGTCTGTTAGTTAAGGGATCCGTGGTAGCGGTACAGAGAGACAGGTACAGCTGCACACTATTATGGCTGCAATCCAAACAAGGACTACAAGTAGATGGTGAGCTACTTCTGGACACTTGTAAGTGCTGTTTGAATTTCATGGAAGGCTGAAGCAACCTGAATCCTGTGCACCCACTGGAGGTTTGCTTACAAACTCTATACACTTGTGTTTCAAGGACTACATGTAGCAGCACACTGCTTTATGCACATACAAACATTGAAAACATGAATAAATGTAATCTGCATTATTGCTGTAGTAACTATATGAAAATTAGAAGCTCTATTGTAGGTAAACTGAAGGTTTTCTAGATGATATCCTGGAGTATCTCAATGAATAAGTGCATAATGCCACATCAGCACAGATTTATGAGGGATCAGTCCTGTCCAATCTAATCAGTTTCTAAGAGGAGGTCCAATTAGACCAGACTCAGGAGAGTCAATGGATGTCATATATCTTGACCTCCAAATCATTTGATACTTGTGACCAGTGGAGGGCACTTTGCATTTCAAAACTGTGTAACCAACTTTCTTCTGATATTTTTAGTTCTAAGTTTTGTTTCCTGTATGGCTTTCCTAATATCTCTGTTTCTTAAGCTGTATATTATCGGGTTGATCAATGGGGTGAACATAGTATATAGCAGGGAGAGGACTTTACTGATGGTTGATGACTGACCATTTGTTGGGAAAACATAAACACTGAACATTGTCCAGTAAAATATGGAGACCACAATGAGGTGGGAGCTACAGGTGGAGAAGGCTTTCTGTCTACCAGTACTGGATGGAATATTTGCTATGATTACAGCAATATAAATATAAC
Organism: Rhinella marina; assembly: GCA_900303285.1. Lineage (NCBI taxonomy): Eukaryota > Metazoa > Chordata > Amphibia > Anura > Bufonidae > Rhinella > Rhinella marina. The sequence goes on from ONZH01029360.1 coordinate 58,560, forward strand.
ATGTTATAATGACTATGGTTGGAACAATAATATTAGGAATGCTTTGTACATAAATTATCAAATGGATCATGGAGAAATCAGAACAGGCAATTTTCTCCAAGGGCATAAAATCACAGAATAAATGATCAATAATATTGGATTCACAGAAAGTCACCTTAGATGTTGTTAAGTCGTCAATAAAAGCTACAAAAATAGATAATAACCAACAGATAGCCATCAGTTTTACACAATATTCACTTGTCATGATGGAATTGTAACGGAGGGGATTACAGATGGCCACATATCTGTCATAAGACATCACTGAGAGGAGAAGACAGTCGGATCCCAATGTGACTAAGAAAAAATACAACTGAGTCATGCAACCAATAAAACTCATGGTTCCTCCATTATTCAGTAGGATGTGGAGCAGGTTGGGGACAATATCTGTAGTTAGTAAGATGTCACTGATGGACAGTTGTAAGATGAAGAAGTACATTGGAGTGTGGAGGTTCTTGCTGGTGGACACCAGGATGATGATCAGGAGGTTCCCACATATTGTGGCAACAAATACAAGAAGGAAGAGAAGGAATAGAACATTCCTTAAATGTTTATTTCCTTGAAATCCTAAGAGAAAAAACTCTGTGACCACAGTCTGATTTGTCTGCAAATAGAAAAAGAAAGTAAAAATCGTAGATCACAGTGGCATTTATTAATTAACTTTGATAAAGTGAAGGCTGTGGCTGGATTCACACTGTAATAAGCCTTCCACAAAGCTTTCAATGGAGCAGTAAACATTTGTATACTCCAAAATGGCATTCTAACATATGTTTATTACAGACCTGGCATCTATTGAAAATATGTGCCAAATTCCCATGCATCTCCTCTGATTCAACTTCTTCTCACCATGCTCAAATCTATTGGTCTTAATTAAAGAATAACTAAATTTTTGAATACAATTTTAACAAGATGTTACTAATGCCACAGTAAAACTTTTCTAATATACTTTATTGAGGCTTTTTTTTATTTTCATTACATTTTTACCTCAATTTTCATTTACATTTTTACCTCATGTAAATGTATATTAGGATTTGCTGTGTTTTCCCCACAATCACCAGGCCTGAGGTGATGCCAGGTGCGATATTCACTTGGGGATAAAGCAATCCTCAGTGTGTGGGAGAGAAAGACTGAGAAGGAAGTCTGCAGAGGATCCAGGTGGTTTCAGCCAGGGGGGCTGAGGAAGTTTGAGTTTGGGGGGACCCAGCGACGCCTGAAGAAGAGAGGTGTCGCACGGTCAGAGTCAGTAAGACTGCTGGACCATACCCCCCAAGGTATTTAGCTACTTTCACCACGAGGACTAGGGGGTTGTACAGGTCAACAGGTAGGAGGTAGTGTTGATCGAGCATGCTCAGCCGAATACTGTATTCGGTTGAGCATGGCGGCGCTCGGGACCACACGGTGTTCAGCCGAACACCGCATGTGCTCGAGCACCATGCTCGAGTCCCCTGGCATTCTGGCATTCACTGTAATGCCGTAGCCATCTTTGCTACTGGCATTACAGTGATTGGCTGGCCGGGAACGCGTCATCGGGTGCTATAAAGCACCCGGTGACATGTGATCCGGCTCAGTCTTAGTCAGGGAGAGCTGCTGCAAGGAGGAACAGATAGTGTAAGGATAGAAAATCGCTAGGCAGGGCTAGTTTTTCTGTTGAAAACACCCAAAAGCCCTTTTAAAGGATATTATATCTGGCTGCAATAGATTTTTTTTGTGGGGTTTAAAATTGCGCAAGGTGGCCTGACCTTAATACCACCTGTGCAGCTTGCGCATTATAACCTTTCTGTATTCTATATACCTGACATTCGTTGTAATTTTTTCTGCCGCTAATCAAGGCGACAGTACCTGCGCTGCGTATGCTGTATAATGTGTGCGCATGGAGGCACAGATAGTGTAGGGATAGGATTTGGCTAGGCAGGGCCTTTTAAGGACTGTTGTTATATCTGGCTACAATATTTTTTTTTCTTTTGGGGCAAAAATAACGCAAGTTTGTCGGACCCTAACACCACCTGCACAGCGTGTGTATTATAACGTTTCTGTATTCTATATACCTGATATCCGGTGTCATTTTTACTGCTGTTAATCAAGGCGACATTACCTGTGTTGCGAGTACATTATAACGTTACTGTATCCTGTATACCTGACATCCTTTGCTATTTTTTCTGCCGTTAATCAAGGCAACATTACCTGCGCGGCTTGTGCATTATAACGTTACTGCATCCTACATACCTGACATCCGTTGCTATTTTTTCTGCTGTTAATCAAGGCGACATTACCTGTATTGCGTGTGCATTATAACGTTACTGTATCCTACATACCTGAAATCCGTTGCTATTTTTACTGCCGTTAATCAAGGCGACATTACCTGTGTTGCGTGTGCATTATAACGTTACTGTATCCTACATACCTGACATCCGTTGCTATTTTTTTCTGCCGTTAATCAAGGCGACATTACCTGTGTTGCGTGTGCATTATAATTAGTAATGAGCGAATCGAAGCGGCAATATTCGTGATTCGCACGAATATTGCTCGCTTCAGCTCGGCTCGGCATCCCGAGGCAGCGCGGACTCGTGATTATTCGTGCATCACTGCAAGTTTGAAATGCCCGTTTTTTTCAGCCAATCAGCATCAAAGGGAAGCCTGTGGGAACGCCTGCTGTGATGTAACAGCCCCTATACCTCCCCAGCAGTGATTGGCTGGCAGTGACATGTGACCTAAATTTATATAAGGTAGGGACCTGCAGCATCAGCCTCATTGTGCTTTGGGAAGGAGAAGAGACAGACAGTGTTAGCTAGTGTAGTGTGTGCAGCAAGCAGTTAGTTAGGAGTTAGGTTAGGAAGCCCCAACAGTCCTTTTAAAGACTATACTCTGAAGAACAGTATACAGTATATGCTGTAAGCCTGTATTCTGTGTAGGATAGGAAGCCCCAACATTCTTTTTAAAGACTAATTGATTCTGTGAAGAAAACTATACAGTATATGCTGTAAGCCTGTATTCTGTGCAGAGCTGTGCCTGGTACACCTTATCCAGCCACATAGATCAAACTATACATATCTAAACAGATATATTCCTGTGCATGACTGTGCAGTGACTAGGGTATACATTTCATCAGCCTGCTATATACCTCACAGTCTATAGATACCGTATTGATCTGTAGATTCTAGTTTTATTTGCGCAAACGGCGTACATTTTTTTTTGGATAGGTCTGAAAATAATTTTACCTGCATTTCTATCTATATTGTCCGTTGAATTTTACTGCTTTGTTATACACAGTGCAGTGAGTTGGGAAAAAAATTTCATCAGCCTGCTATATACCTCACAGTATATAGGTACCGTATTGATCTGTAGATTCCAGTTTTATTTGCGCAAACTGCGTACATCTTTTTTTGGATAGGTCTGAAAATAATTTTACCTGCATATCTATATTGTCTGTTGAATTTCACTGATCTGTAATACACGGTGCAGTGAGTTGGGAAAAAAATTTCATCAGCCTGCTATATACCTCACAGTCTATAGATACCGTACTGATCTGTAGATTCCAGTTTTATTTGCGCAAACTGCGTAATTTTATTTTTTTTGATAGGTGTAGAGATGAGCGAGCACTAAAATGCTCTGGTGCTCGTTATTCGAGTCGAACTTTTCCCGATGCTCGGGTGCTCGTTTCGAATAACGAACCCCATTGAAGTCAATGGGAGACTCGAGCATCTTTTGCAGGGGACCAAGGCTCTGCCTAGGGAAGGCTGGGTGAAAACCTGGAAACCTCAGAAAATGATGGAAACACCACGGAAATGGACAGGAAACAGCAGGGGCAGCATGCATGGATGCCTCTGAGGCTGCCTAATCCCACCATTACCCCAAATTCTCAGGCAACAGCCTGGTGGCTACCCTCATGGCAACTGTGCTCACCCAGACAAAGAAAGGTGAGGCACATGCCCATCACAAGTTAGGGAAGCACCCAACTAGGTGCAACAAAGGTCCATCACCGCCAATTTTCAGGGACATGGTAATGGTGACCCACTTAAAAATGCTGCCTGACAACCTGGCGGTGAACCCCTGATTGTCTGTCTTTCAATAAGATTGCAGTGTAAAGCATGCTGGTGAGCCTCAGTAATAAGATTGCAGTGTAAAGCATGGTGGTGAGCCTCAGTATGACTTTTTGGATGGAGATTGCATGTGGTCACGTACTCCCTGGAACCCCATAGTCACCCCTTCTCTGATGTGCTACCCCAGAACATTCTCTGCCCCAATTCGCAAGACCTTTTGCAGTCTCCGTGTGCTGACAGTGGGGATTTACCAGTGTTGTCTGAGGAGGTGGTGGACAATGGCGAGACACAGGTGTCGGGGGGTGAGGTAGTTGTATGGGAAGCAAGTTACAGTGGGGACTCCTTGGGGGGACTTTCTCATGATGGGACAGATTCAACTTGGGTGGATCAGGCACAGGAACAGATCAATTTTTTTTTTGTGTTTATTTAACTTTTATTTAGCACAAATAACCACAGAGATATTTATTTGTTCTCTTCGCTGCGCAGTCTGGCGTTGGGGTTCGTCACTTTGATGGCGAGCTGTGCCGCTTTCTCCACAATGGTCTTTCGGTTGTTTGAGGAGACGTTGAGGAGATCAGTGATATTCAGTGAATGACGACGCAGGACCCCAACTTAAACATTTAGCATCAACCGGTACAGTTGTAAATTATGAGCTTGATCAAGTGTGGCATGTGTTCTCTGTATTCTTCTCAGTTTAATACCGTATATGGCAGCTATCCGGTAAAATAGTTTGGAGAGAGAGAAAGATAGGAAAAAGACGTAAATTGTTTGGAGAGAGGGCCTGTAGGTGGACCTCCGTAAAAATTGTTTGGAGAGAGGGCCTGTAGGTGGACCTCCGTAAAAATTGTTTGGAGAGAGGGCCTGTAGGTGGACCTCCGTAAAAATTGTTTGGAGAGAGGGCCTGTAGGTGAACCTCCGGAAAAATTGTTTGAAGAGAGGGCCTGTAAGGGGCCCTCCTGAAAAATTGTGGTAAAAGAGTGCCAGTTTGACCTCTGAAAAATGGCGTTTTTTTTGGTCAGCGTTAGGCAAAGACGATATGGAGGAGGAGGAGGAGGAGGAGTAGGAGGAGTAGAGAAGAGGAATCGGATACATAAGTAATGTTAAATTTTAGCTGCTTTCCCCGGAGGACATTTGAATTCCGGTTAAATCCAGGCTTTGTTCATTTTAATAAGCGTCAGCCTGTCAGCGCTGTCAGTTGACAGGCGTGTACGCTTATCGGTGATGACGCCACCAGCTGCACTGAATACCCGCTCTGACAGCACGCTAGCGGCAGGGCAGGCCAGCACCTCCAAGGCATACAGCGCCAGTTCAGGCCACGTGTCCAGCTTTGAAACCTAGTAGTTGTATGGAGCAGAGTGATCGCTATGGACGTTGGTATGGTCAGCTAGGTACTCCCTCACCATCTTTATGTACAGCTCCCCCCTACTCTGCCTAGACTGGGGACAGGTGCCAGTGTCTTGCTGGGGTGACATAAAACTGGCAAAGGTCTTGGAGAGCATTCCCCTGCCAGTGCTGGACAAGCTGCCTGCTCGGCTCCTCTCCCCGCTACTTGGCCCACAGAACCATGCCCTCTGCCGCTAGCGGCGTCAGATGGGAAGGACTGTTTCAGCTTGTGCACCAAGGCCTGTTGATATCTATTTACTCTCATACTCCTTTTCTCTGCAGGGATGAGAGTGGAAAGGTTCTACTTCGTGGGTCCAGGAGAGTGAACACCCAGTAATGGGTGTTTGAAAAAATTCTTCTAACGCGAGGGTCACGGGATAGGCAGCCTAACATGATGTCTGCCATGTGCGCCTTAGTCCCAACACGTAAGAATTCCCTCTCCTCACTGGCCTGACTCTCCATTTTCCTCCTCCTCCCCACATCTTATTTTGGATAGGTCTGAAAATAATTTTACCTGCATATCTATATTGTCTGTTGAATTTCACTGATCTGTAATACACGGTGCAGTGAGTTGGGAAAAAAATTTCATCAGCCTGCTATATACCTCACAGTCTGTAGACACCGTATTAAATCTTTACAATTATAATAATATACTGTGCACATGGAGAACCCCAGGGTCAGGGGGAGAGGGGGAAGAGCTGGGAGAGGTGGAAGAGGTGGTCGTGGAGGGAGAGGTGGGAATCGTGGTGGTGCTGTGGTCAGCGGTGATGACCGTGGTGTGCGTGGTTACACAGTGCCGGCTGCTGTGGGTACAGTGGAAACACGTAAGGTCAGGGTGCCTGGTCAACTCCAGAAGTTGGTAGGGCAGCGTCCTACAACTCTGACAGACCCCAAACAACAACAGGAGGTGGTTCAGTGGATTGCAGAGAGCATGTCCAGCCACGTTTTGTCTGCCCCCTCATCCAGCCAGTCGACTTCTCTGAGCCAGGGTGTCTGTCCTCCAACTCGCCCTCCCTCTCCCCAGCCAGAACCCTCTAGGGGTATGTCCCACGGACAAAATTTATCCATGGAACTCTTCAGCCACCACTTCCCTGATGTGCCAGTGGATGAGCTGCTATGCCCTAATTCTCAGGACATTTTGCTGTCTCCGGGTTATGAGAGTGGGGAGTTAGCAGTGGCGTCTGAGGAGCTGGTGGAAGATGACGACGAGACACTGTTGTCGGAGGTAGTTGTCATGGACGTCACTGTGGAGTCTGAGGAAGACCTGGGGGATGATGAGGGGACAGATCCTACTTGGGTAGATGAGGCAACTGGAGGCAGTGGTTCAGACTGTGAGACGACATCAGCACCACAAACTGTTGAGAGAGCCAGAGGGCTGCGACGAGGGAGAAGCCAGGGCCGAGTCACTACTTCCCCAAGTGCTCCTAGAGGTCACGCTCCAGCCCGTACTATGCGCCACTCCTTAGTTTGGGAGTACTTTAAGGATTATGAGGCCGATCCTCGTTTGGCGGTGTGCAAGCTGTGCCACACGTCAATGAGCAGGGGTTCAAAACGCAACAACCTGACCACTAGTAGCCTGCACAAACATTTGGAGAGAAAACACCCCACCAAATTGTTTGCACTTCTGTCAGCTGGTGACGTTGACACAGTTAGTCCAGCAACTGTGTCTCGTCCAAGCCAGGACGTTGCAGCCTCCAGCCCCGAAAGTACCCCTCCAGCTCCATCTCCCTCCCTCTCCTCCACTCATGTGTCCCAGTGCGGCGTTCAACTGTCTCTACCGCAGACATTTGAACACAAGCGCAAGTACGCAGCCACCCACCCCCATGCACAAGCTCTAAATGTGCATATCGCCAAGCTGATTAGTTTGGAAATGTTGCCATACAGGCTTGTGGAGACAGAATCCTTCCGCAACCTTATGGAGGCGGCAGCCCCCGTTACTCTGTCCCCAGCCGACACTATTTTGCCCGATGTGCCGTCCCCGCCCTGCACCGGCATGTGTCTGAGAACATTGCCCACGCTCTCAAAAACGCGGTTTGTGGTAAAGTCCACATGACCACAGATACGTGGAGGAGTACTGGTGGCCAGGGACATTACATCTCCCTCACGGCACATTGGGTCAATCTGGTGGAGACTTGGTCAGAGACCGATCGTGGGGCTGCACATGTGCTACCCACACCACGAATTGCGGGACATAGTTCCGTCTGTGTGTCTCCGGCACATTATGCTTCCACCTCCACCTCTTCCTCCTCCAAAGTGGCAGTGATGCCCCAATCATCAAGTCTCATTTCTTCGATGGCCAGCAGTTTCAGCACTGTGGTAGGGAAGCGGCAGCAGGCAGTCCTGAAACTGCTGAGACTGGGGAATAAGAGGCACACGGCTGAAGAGCTCTTACAGGGCATCAGGGGGCAGACCAATGTGTGGCTGGCGCCGCTGAACCTTCAGCCAGGAATGGTGGTCTGCAATAATGGGCGTAACCTGGTGGCGGCTCTGAATCTTGGTGGGCTGACTCACGTGCCATGCATGGCCCACGTGCTCAACTTGGTGGTCCAGCGGTTCCTCAAGACCTACCCCCAGTTGAGTGAGTTGCTCACCAAGGTGCGGCGCATATGCGCCCATTTTCGCAAGTCCACCACTGATGCCGTGACCCTCAGGACTGTGCAAGGGCGGCTACAACTCCCTGTTCACCGGCTGCTGTGTAACGCTCCCATGCGTTGGAATTCGACGTTACACATGCTAGCCAGGGTGTACCAACAAAGCAGGGCAGTTGAAGACTGCCAGCTGATCCCCCGAGGTGGTAGTCAGGCCAGTCAGCTTCCTCATGTCTATGCTGAGGAGTGGACGTGGATGGCTGGCATTTGCCAGGTCTTTGGTCCCTTTGAGGAGGCAACAGAGATGGTCAGTGGTGATGCACACATCATCAGTGTCACCATCCCTCTGTTGTGCCTCATCCAGAACTCCTTGAGGAATCTAAGATCTGAGGAGTCAGCAGTGTCACAGGAGGTGGGGGAAGACAGTGACATTGAGAGCACCCTGTTGTCAGTTTCGCAGCGAGAAACTGAGGAGGAGGAGGCTGAGGAGGAGGAAGAAACTCTTTGGCACCATGCATCAGGGGGTTATTCCATGCTATCTGTTGAGCGGTTATGGGCTGAGGAGGATGAATTGGGGTCGGAGGAAGGGGGGGGAGGAGATGGAGAGTCCGCTAAGTGAGGAGGCTGAAGGCTTGCGTGTTGGCACAGTAGGGCACATGGCAGACTTTATGCTTGGCTGTCTTTGTCGTGATCCCCGGGTCAAGAGGATACTGTCCACCAATGACTATTGGGTGTACACCCTCCTTGACCCACGCTACAAGGACAACTTTGCCCAACTTATACCCGTGGAGGAAAGGAGCACCCGAGTCACTTTCTACCACAAGGCCCTGGTTCAGAAACTGCTACAGGCCTTTCCAGACCAGTCGAGCAACAGGGGGCGGACTGCAGTGGCTGAAGTTGGAGAGGAGAGGAGGGGGAAAGTCAGTGTAGGCGCCAAGGGCAGGGGTACACTATTCCATGCTTTTGCCAAGTTTCCCTTAAACCCCAGTAAGACAGTATGACACAGCCACAGGGCAGGCAGAGCAGGGTGGAACAGTACCGCAAGATGGTGAGGGAGTATGTCGCGGACTAGACCAACGTCTTGACCTATAACTCCACGCCATATAATTACTGGCTGGCCAAGCTGGACAGGTGGCCAGAACTTGCGCAGTACGCTCTTGAGGTGCTTGCCTGCCCTGCTGCAAGTGTACTGTCTGAAAGGGTTTTTAGTGCCGCCGGGGGTATCATTACGGACAAACGGACGCGTCTGTCCACCGACAACCTCACGTTCATCAAGATGAACAGGTCATGGATATCCCCCCAGTTCTCATCCCCACCTCAGGCTACCTCCTAAATTGCTTGCTTTCCTCCTCCTCCTCCTCCTCCTCCTCCTCTTCATCTGAGTTGCATATGCAACATTTTTTCAGGAAAGTCATCCGGCTTCCTACTAACAATTTTTCAGGAAAGTCATCCGGCTTTCTAAAAACAATTTTTCAGGAGTCATGCGGCTTTGTAACCAAATTTTTTATGAAAGGCCATGGGGTTCTATACACACAGTGCTGACGGAAGCCCATCATCCTTTCTAAACACAATGCCCACTGCCTCTCCCTTTGCCTCACACTTAAAATTGATCTGTTCCGCTCTCTTCCTTGGGCTGTCTGCGGAGAAGGCGGACGCTCCGAACCGATATCATGGCGGCTCTCCAGCCCCTCATTAAGCCCAGGATCGTCAAGAAGCGGACGAAGAAGTTCATCCGCCACCAATTAGACCGTTATGTAAATATTAAACGTAACTGGCGTAAGCCCAGAGGTATTGACAACAGAGCCCGGAGGAGGTTTAAGGGGCAGATCCTGATGCCCAACATTGGGTACGGTAGCAACAAGAAGACCAAACACATGCTGCCCACAGGGTTCCGCAAATTCCTGGTCCACAATGTCAAGGAGCTCGAGGTTCTGTTGATGAGCAACAAGTCCTTTTGTGCAGAAATCGCCCACAACATCTCCTCACAGAACCGAAAGACCATTGTGGAGAGAGCGGCACAGCTCGCCATCAAAGTGACGAACCCCAACGCCAGACTGCGCAGCGAAGAGAACGAATAAATATCTCTGTGGTTATTTGTGCTAAATAAAAGTTAAATAAACACACAAAAAAAAAAAAATTTGATCTGTTTCTGTGCCTGATCCACCCAAGTTGAATCTGTCCCATCATGAGAAAGTCCCCCCAAGGAGTCCCCACTGTAACTTGCTTCCCATACAACTACCTCACCCCCCGACACCTGTGTCTCGCCATTGTCCACCACCTCCTCAGACAACACTGGTAAATCCCCACTGTCAGCACACTGAGACTGCAAAAGGTCTTGCGAATTGGGGCAGAGAATGTTCTGGGGTAGCACATCAGAGAAGGGGTGACTATGGGGTTCCAGGGAGTAAGTGACCACATGCAATCCTTATCTAAAAAGTCATACTGAGGCTCACCACCATGCTTTACACTGCAATCTTATTGAAAGATAGACAATCAGGGGTTCACCTCCAGGTTGTCAGGCAGCATTTTAAAGTGGGTCACCATTACCGTGTCCCTGAAAATTGCCTTGGGGTCATCACCAGACTATTGGCCAGATTTAGAAAAAATGGTACAATTAGGGAGCCTCAGAGGCATCCCTACATGCTGCCCCTGGTGTTTCCTATCCATTTCCAAGGTGTTTCCATCTTTTTCTGAGGTTTTCACATGTTGGGGCAAACTTGACTGTGCAGAACCTTTGGCCCCTGCAAAAATATTCGGGTCTCCCATAGACTTTAATGGGATTCGTGATTCGGCTCTAACCCACAAATCCCGCGGAAAATTCTGGCCGAATTCCAAATTCCATAATATTTTAGGATTCGATCAACTCTAATTATAACGTTACTGTATCCTACATACCTGACATCCGTTGCTATTTTTTTCTGCTGCTAATCAAGGCGACATTACCTGTGTTGCATGTGCATTATAATGTTTTTGTATCCTAAATACCTGAAATCATGTGTACTTTTTTCTGCCGCTAATCAAGGCGACATTATCTGTGTATTGGAGTGCCTGTTCCTTGTAATTTTTGGCAGCCCTTTAACTTTGTGCATAAGCTTTATGAGTGTAGGAGTCTCACGACATGAACAATTGTACCACACTGTGAATGAGGCCCTCCTTTATGTTATATACCGGTTGTATCGGAGTGCCTGTTTCTTGTAATTTTTGGCAGCCCTTTCACTTTGTGCATAGGCTTTATGAGTGTAGGAGTCCCACCACATGAACAATTGTACCACAATGTGAATGAGGCCCTCCTTTATGTGATATACCGGTTGTATTGGAGTGCCTCTTCCGTGTAATTTTTGGCAGCACTTACGCTTTACGTACAAGTAAGTATATTTTTCCTAACAATTATTCCTCTAAAATCAATGCTATCTTTGGTTTTGGGGGGTATCCTTGTCATTCCTAATGGAACCAACTGGATTCTAATGGAACTGAACTATAATACAAGGAATCTAGTATTTACACCTAAATATAGTAGAGAACAAGTGGAATTTTTAAACATATTAATAACAATAAAAGAGAATTATTTGTTTTGCAATACTTACCAAAAACCTACAGCTAAAAATAGTTTTATACTATTTTCCAGTTGCCACCTTCCCAGGTGGTTACTGAATGTTCCTGTCCGTCAGTTTAGACGGATTAAACGCAACGGATTGTACGACACAAGAATCCTTTGAAATGGAAGCTTTTCAAATGTCTCAGAATTTCAAGGAAAAGAATTACCCAGATCATGTCATCCAGAATTCCCTAGAGAGAGTAAGGAATATGAAAAGGGAGGATTTTTTCACATCTAAATCATTGAATGACAAAGAAATAGATGAATCTATCAAAATGATTTTACCATATAATTCGCATTATAAAAAGATAGAGAAGATTCTCAATGCCCATTGGCATCATTTATTGAGGGATAAAATAATAGGTTCCTTATACCTATAAAACCGAGGATCATTTACACAAAGGCTCCTACTTTGACCTTAAAAATAGCTCCTACAACTAAACACAAACCAATATTGAACACCCTCTCCTACTGGGTTAGTCTATGTGGCTTCTATAGGTGTGGTAAATGTGGTAACTGTAAGTCCACTACTGGACCAAGAAAAACTGAGATTCTACGTTCCACCCAAAATGACTATAAGTGGCAAATTAGAGAATTCTTGACTTGTAGTTCTACAAATGTTGGGCAGAACTAAGCGTACCCTAAAAAAAAGGATCTCTGAACACATTTCCAATATAAGGAGCGGATCGGAGAAACATACAGTTTCGAGACATTTTAAAATACATCACAATCAAGATCCCACTTTTTTAACATTTACAGCTATAAAAGCCATTAGACCTCATTGGAGAGGAGGAGATCATATTGCTAGAATGTCACGGGCAGAATCAAAAAGTATCTTTGACTTTAATACAATGATACCATCTGGCCTCAATGCTGAGATGGAACTATTTGTTTTTTTATAGTCAGTGGTCCCACACCCGACGAGACATCACGGTCAGGCTGTTCCTTCTTACCAGCACCGTGAGCTGTACTCAGCTGTGCGACCACTAATTTTACATCTATATGGCTACTTGTGCTGTTTTTGACTATATGTAATCTTCATTCAACCAGCGTCTGTTTACATCCGATTATATATATATGTACGTTTCTGATTATAATTGTGGTTGATGTTCGACTTTATAGTGTTAAAAAAGCACAGTTGAAACCTGACTATAATGAATACTAAAAGAGTAAATTAAATAGTAGATAACATTTCTATTTTTATTTTTATCTTATTTATTATGTATGTTTTATATTCACATGATCATGAATTGATTGATCTTGAACAAACCTGACCTACCATTTGGGAGTTCCGAAACAGACTCCAGTCCGGAGATTATATAAGTCTCTAATAGGATATAAAAGGCATGAAATCGATCTCCTTCTACTACTGAAGAAGGAGATAGTATCTCCGAAACGCGTCTAGTGTTATTATTGTGGGGTCCGGACCCACTAATCATAGACTTTGAATGCTATCTGGGAAGTGAGACTGCCAGACTTATCTCCTATCTATAGCTGCTTTTCTCCCCCTCATACTCGGAGAACAGACAAGGAGTACGATACAAGCAGCTTTGATTCTCGATCACGTGACTCCGATCCTCGACCAGGTGACTGAGATCACGTGAGCTCCAGCCCACGGAGCCTTGCCGACGAGACTTCCATGCCGAGCGGGAGAATCAAGAGCCGCCATACGGCACAAGCAGCATCGCTAGGAGTTGTTTTCTACGAGTACAATTGGAGCCCGCACAGTGAAACCTCTACGCCGCTCCTGGAGCTTCATTACATTGGGGCAGTAAGAGCCTATCTGGGCAGTATCCTGCTATTAAGCCGGTGTGCAGATATATGTATGATAGCCCACATCTCTATGCTTTGAACTATCTGGGCAGCAACTAGTGACCCATTAGAGGTTATATACATTTATTGCATTAACTTTGCCAACTTGGCTAATACCCAGATACCAAGATTATATACAATTTTGGAGAATTCCAGACATCTTGGAGGATTCTATACATTTTGGAGGACATTGTAGAACCTACTATCGAATATTAATACGACCTTATCATAATTGTGCCTCACTGGACTTCTTTGAACTAACATACACATTTACTGAGGTCCACTGCAGTGGTGTTTTTATATATTTTATATTTTGTTTTTATACTTTATTTCTACTATTTCTGATGCCATTTGTCATTTTGTTATGGTTCTAATCATATGGGCAGGTGCGCTTTATGATTACACCCCCTTCTGTCCACGGGTGCACATGCTCATATAGGTTACAACCCCTTACAGGTAACAGTTATCTGCAGAGCCATATTACACTGATCTAGTATAGGTGTCTGTGGAATTCGTTCACACACACCTGGGGGTATCTGCGGATTATACCTGTCGGGTACCGGTACCTCCAAGAGGACTACCTTTATTATCAGAGTCTTGTATATTTATGTGCATAAGTTTGTGATTAAGAAATAAATATATATTTTATTCCACAAGTTCCAGATTGATTGAGTGCATACCGACTTTGCTTTCTCATCCTTGTCATTCCGTAAAAGTGGCGTAATACTCGGACAGCATCGTTCCCAGCAGCAACTTTGGAGTCCATGAGGCATCCAGACATCCTCCCCATGCTGTTACCAAACCATTTCAGTGGTGTTTCCTCATTTTCTCACCTTTCCTTATGAACCAGACACCCTCCCTTCTTCAGAGCAGGCGGTGCCTGGTTTAGTACTCGGCCGATCACTCAAGCACCACCTAGTGTTCGACCCGAGCACCCGGGCATTACGGTGCTTGATCAACACTACTAGGAGGCTGTCGGACCAAAGCTGAGTGAACAGTGACTTATAAGTGAGTTAGGGAGACCTCTGTATAGTGAGTGCTTAGACGGGCAAGTGTATGTTGTTTTGTGTTGATGCAACACATTGTGAGGTGAAGCTGTGACTTCATTGTGCCGAGTGTCGCCAAACTTGGAAGTGTGATGTGCTGTGTGACAAATGAAACACCGTTTGAGCTTGAAAACCTGTTTGATGAGAAGTCTATCATTGCCGACCCCTTTGAGAGAGAGATCACTTACACCCCCTAAGCGCAAATTAACTTCTCTGTACACCGCTGAGCGGTGTATGGAGTACAGACATGATATTTTATGAATGGGGCTGTAGCGGCACTGAGTATTGGCAGGAGTGCACATTGCTGCTCCTGCCTGTGTCCCCTGGAGGTTTACTAACTTCTGGCATAGCACATAGATACCCTGTACCCATGTGCTATGCAATGATTAGCCGAGCGGGCTCCTGCATGTCAGTTCTTAGCTTAGTGAAGCAGACAGAAGCAGGTCCTGCCCGTACTCACTGCTGCGGCCCATTCATAAAATAGTAGGAAATGGTGCGCTTTAGGGAGGTAAAAGTGAATTAAAATACAAAAAGCCTTAATAAAGTATATTAGAAAAGTTTTACTATCACATTAGGAACATCTTATTAAAATTTCATTCAAAAGTTTAGTTACTCTTTAAGGACACCGTTCTCTCTTGGTTTTCTTCCTATCTCTCTAACCACTCTATCAATGTGTCATTCGCTGGATCTAGCTCCCCTCCTCTCACTCTTACTGTTTGGTTTCCTCATAGTTCAGTCCTAGGTCCTTTCTTCTTTTCTCTCTACACAGACTATAGGCAGATTTGTTGTCCAGTACCTTCTCTATGCTGATGACACCTAACTATATACTTCTTTCCGTGATCCTGTTGTCGATCCCTCAATTTGATTGCTTTGAGAAAGGTTTTACCGACTCAGTGAGGTGTGCCGTCTCTGGTACCATCACACATGAGGACAAGGGCTCTTGCATTCATGCTCCAGCTCCCCTGATCCCTGCCGGAAAGCTGGAGCACACCCGCATAACCACGACATCTGAAGTGTTAAAACTCCATGACCAGCATTGCAAGACCGGACAGCAGAATCATGGCCCACTGCATGCGTCATTTTTAAATGCCTGATGTAAATTTACTTTGAAAAAGGAAAAGGTTTAACTTCAAAGCCTTCACACTGATATTGGGCCAACAAGTGGGAAGAATATGATTAAGCAGAATGGCCTGGGTATACTTGATTTTTCACCATTTGTTACAAATTAATTCTGAATTAATCACATTTCTTGCTGACACAGGACGACACGCAGCAAGGCCAATTCTATTTATATGCCTAATGTCACTACACCCCTGAAAGGCTGAAAACCCTCTCTGAGAGGACACTGAAGGCTGGGCAAGAAAGGAAGAGAGCATGCTATACCAGTTTGGGCCACGGTTTTAGTCTACCCTCCCAGAAATCCATGGGGTCAGGGAACAGGGTATGACCAGAGACTGGCCAGTGTTTAGGTACGGCTGAAGCTGGGCGTAGAGGCAGGAGGACTCGGCTTACTGATTGGCCTCAGCCTGGTGCAGCTTGTGAAAAAACTGCTCCATCATGTTGAGGAGAATAAACTGGTTGCTGCAGCTCCTGCTGCTTGTGGCAGCAGAAGGTTGGTGACTTTGCAGGGGGCCGAGAGGGGCTTCCCCTTCAGACATGCTGGTGGCAGCATCTGCTCATTGAAAGCAAGCTATATACATAGTGTTTTCTGGTAATAACGTAATTTGTCCTCCTTTCGGCGGAAGTAAAAAAATTCTGCCTGATGAGCCAGTTCTTTCCAGGTCCACCCCCCCAATTGAGACAATAGAGTGTTGTGGCCGGTGCCATCATCATCATCTTGCTCCTCCACTTTCAACTCTTCCTCCCCTTGCAGTAGCAACTTTTAATTCTCCTCCTCCTCCTGCTAGATGGTAGATTCTCCTTGGGGGTCTCCAACTGCTACAGGGTGGACAACAATATGCCTTAGCTGCTCCTCTTCTGCCATCTTCCCTTGCTGAATGAAGGTTAGCATCTGTTGTAAGATAATTATAATAGGAAGGAGATCATTCATGCTGCAGTTGTCTCTGCCGACAAACTTTAAGGCCTCTTTCAAGGGCTTCAGCACATGGCAGACGTCTTGGATGAGCTTCCACTGCCTAACCTCGAAACAAGACATGCTCCCTGCTGAGGCTGTCTGGGGCATGGCAAAATCATTCTCAGTTTTCTGCTGCTCGTACACATGCTTGAGCATGTGCAATGATAAATTTCAGTGAATTAGAACATTGTGGATTAAGTGACCAGCAGCCCATTCTATAACTGCAAGTTCAGGAGAGTTTTCCTGTCAATGTAAGAACAGCTGAAATGCTTGGTTAGTCTTCTGGACATTGTAAGCACCTTGCACAAGCTAATTTAGAAAGCATTGGACCACTAGGTTGATGATGTGCACCATGCAGGGAGCATACTGTATGTGTTTTTCCCCAGGTTCAGGGAAGACAGGATGATGCCATTGTTGCTGACCACCTTGCCCAGGTGAAGTTGGTGAGATGTTTGCTGCTTGGTGTACTTTGGTAACTGCTTGTCTATATGGCTTCTTTCACGAAGGCCAATCAACTCCAACACAGTGTGACAACCCTTGATTTGATAGGAACAAGGGGGAGTGGGAGTGATGCTGTGCTCTGCTGCCGTTGGGGACGGGAGCATGGCCATGAAGGAAGAGGTGGAGGAGATGGATGGGTGGGAGTCAGGCCAACACAATCGTGTTCGCTGTGGATATGGCCTGGTTGCCACAAGGAAGCAGGAGGCTGTCAACTCTGTTTTTCCACAGAATCGAGTGATGTGATTTCATGTGCTTCAATTGAGCTATGGTGCCTACATTTTTGTTGACTAACTACTGCTTATTTTATTCTTTTAGAGCTTGAACAAGGCAAAACAGAGCTTGAACAGAGAAAATCTGCCAGAAGAGAAAGACTTTCACAGAGCTAGACGCATCTAAGCTTGGCTTAGCTCTGGCACATTTTGGGCCTAACCAACCCATAGTGTCAATGGCATCACCAGATCCCGAAGCAGACATGGTATTGGCTGCTCTTTGGGAAGTATGTTGCGCATGCTCTATATCACTGCCGCTGCCACCACCATTCTGTTCCTATTATGCTGCCTCTTCCTCAGCATCCTCATCTGACTTCCAAGTCCTGTCCAACACACGATGGTCATTGGAGTCCTCACCCTCCCTGCCATTTTAATAAGACTATGAGATATCATGGTAGGCTCCTTGCCTCCACCCCCCCTACTCTGAATTTGCCCCGACAGTCAATTCTGCTGCCCCCATCATCAATACTGTGTCTACAGGTCCACAATTACCACTATCAACACAGCTATGCATGGGGTCTGCTGCCTACTCCAGAACCTCCTCCTCAGGGCATTACAAACTCTTACTGCTCCCACACAAGTCGTCAACATGGATTCTCTCTAGACTATCTGCCATAAGGCATGGTAAGTTTTCTTCCCACTTCTTATTAAAAAGGAAGGCACCCCAATAGGAAGAGCAGTGAAGACGAATAGGATTCCACCGAAAGTCTTCTCTGGGGCTGCAAGGAGGAGGAGCAGGAGGAACCCTCTGACCCCTTAGAAGTCACCTCCATGTCATTGTGGTGCGACCGAGAGGAGAAGTGAGTCATCCAGCCTACAATGTCATCCTTTTTCTCCTCAATGACAATGTTGCACCTTTCCCAAGCCAGGAGGGACAGCTGCAGCCTACCACTACTAGTACTACTTCTGTCCAGATAACTGATGCTGATGCTACCCACATTCTGCACCTAGGTCTTTTATTTGGAACCCTTCCATGTTCCTTACATTTTTGGGCCTAAATGTACACAGTCAAACAAAGTAGGGGAACAGTTTGCAAGCCTGTTTTCTGGAACAGAGAGGGAGGCACAATATCATGCCCTTCCCTTTCCCCAAACACACTGAAGACACTACTACTGACAACTGCCTTTGGAAGTAATGCAGTATGAGCACCACTGTAAAACACAAGTTGTCAACCTACTATGGAATTACAGTATTTCTCCCTCCTACCACCACACCAACACTTATGCATCGACACAGATGTCAGGCTTCTATTTCACAGTTTCTATAGAGATCTAAACCGCTACCCTTAATAAGAGACACTAATATGCTATTTTCCGAAGGTCATATAAAACAAAATAAATTTGAAATGTCCAGAGATGCACTGACATAGATTCTGGCTAATTATTTCACATTTCCACTGAGATTTCAAATGCTATCTACCCTCTGGATGGTAAAACACATGTGTTGAACTTTCCCTCTCCACTGTCACACCAAACCTGTAGTTCTGTTAAAATGACAATAAATAAATAAAATAAATGTAAGTAGTTGTTTTCGATGTTCTGGTGCAGCTATGTTATAAAACAGTAACTGCAGCTATAATGCACTGCCAGGCACACCCAGCCTCAGTTTCTCCCTTCTCGCATACCTGGGTAACAGCTTTCTCTGCCTTTCTCTATTATACACAATTTTTCATTCTAGCCTTTTCCTTTAATGCCCCTCACAATAGACTAGAAGCTTGATTATGACTGTGCACTCTCCCTAAGATCTTTTTCTTTCACACACTGCAAGACCCATGCACCCTCATTCCCAGCCCAATACAGAATGATGAGTTGCTGTTTCTGCAAGGGCACCTTGGAGTACTGGGTACAGTTCTGGGCTCCTGTGAACAAGGCAGACATAGCAGAGCTGGAGAGGGTTCAGAGGAGGGCAACTAAAGTAATAACTGGAATGGGTGGACTACAGTACCCAGAAAGATTATCAAAATTAGGCTTATTCACTTTAGAAAAAAGACGACTGAGGGGAGATCTAATAACTATGTATAAATATATCAGGGGTCAGTACAGAGATCTCTCCCATCATCTATTTATCCCCAGGACTGTGACTGTGACGAGGGGCCATCCTCTGCGTCTGGAGGAAAGAAGGTTTGTACACAAACATAGAAGAGGATTCTTTACGGTAAGAGCAGTGAGACTATGGAACTCTCTGCCTGAGGAGGTGGTGATGGTAAGTTCACTAAAAGAGTTCAAGAGGGGCCTGGATGTATTTTTGGAGGGTAATAATATTACAGGTTATAGTTACTAGAGAGGGGTCGTTGATCCAGGGAGTTATTCTGATTGCCTGATTGGAGTCGGGAAGGAATTTTTTTCCCTAAAGTGGGGAAAACTGGCTTCTATCTCACAGGGTTTTTTTGCCTTCCTCTGGATCAACTTGCAGGATAACTGCCGAACTGGATGGACAGATGTCTTTTTTCGGCCTTATAAACTATGTTACTATGTTACCTTCCTGTCTGCTTCAGAAAGAATGGCAGGTGGTTGTTGGCAGTGGGACTTGCCATTCCGTCCCCACTCCAGTACAGCACTTTCCCCTATGCAAAGGCAAATCCAGTTGTACTGTAGCTGCTGGGCTCATTACCATGGGGGTAAAAAGAGGCCTACAAGTCTGGTTTTCAGAGCTACAGCACATTTTTAAAAATAAAAATCGAAAAATTCAAAGCATCCCCTGTTCCTGAAAATGGAAATGAAAATATGTAAACAATAAAAAATGCACATCATGGACATTGTTGCTTGAAAAATCATCCATACTATAAAAGTATAAATATACTTTCCCATATCACGAACTAAAAAAAAGAAGTTAAAATAGTCAATTTGCCTTTTTTTTTTTGGTGCTTCACCTTTCCCGAAAATATTAAGTAAAAAGAAACTAAAAAAAAGTTGTAGGGGTCAGAATATGACAATGAAAAGAAATAGAATTCAAAGGTTTTTTTTTTTTCTGTATTAAAATACAAAATCGTATTGACCAGGAGAATGAAAGTAACAGTCAGTTTTACCGAGGACCTGCCAACTACTGAGCCCGGGAAGGTAGCAGTAGCTAGAAAGTTATATTTGGCTAGTAAATTGATTACCCAACATTGGCTGGATGAGTGCAGCCCCAGTAGAACTGAATATATAGCCAAGATCAACTGGCTCAGCGGGGGTCTATAGGAAGAGGGGGGCCTTGAGTAAATTTGAGAGGCTATAGGCTCCGTGGATCGATGCCCCTGGGCTGGCATCCAGGGAACTCTGGAGATATCAGTTGGGACTAGTGTGAGGGGTATTATTGTGACTGTTTGACATATGTGCCTTGCTTCATGGTTGGCGTTCCTCTGAATCGTATTAGGAATATGTATCTCCTACTCTGTGGGGGAGAGATGTATCCAGCATTAACTGAGCTCATTCTGTTTGAGCCAATTGTCTCAGCTATATGTGGTGATGGGAGTCATGGTTGTGCTGAAAATGTATATGTCTTACTGATGTGATGGTGTTGTTACTAGGTCGGAACTTTGGCGGATGGAGCGCATCTTTGGGGCATTGTGTGGGTGGGGAGTTTGAGGGTTCTTTACTGTAAAATTGTAAAATGTTAATAAAAAGACCTAATTTAAAAAAAAAAAAACTATTGCTGAATACAGTTTATTTTTATTTTTAATTATTATTATAATTCCACCCCTTTTGAAATTTCTTTCCTGCTTCCCACCACATTTTATGCAACCATAACTGGTGCCATTAGAAAGTGTATCTTGTCCCGCGAAAAACAAACCCTCAGATAGATATGTCAACGAAACAATAAAAAATGTTATTGCTTTGGGAAAGTTGGAAGTAAAAAAACAAAAATAAAAATGGGGAAAATTCCCAGTTATTAAGGAGTTAAATAAGAACTTTTTTTGGAGGGAAAAAGCCAGATTAGTTTATAACTAGAGATGAGCGAACCTGCTCGTAACAAGCGGTTCAATGCTCGGATTCCCTGCGCTCCCCTGCCCGCAGCCATCCAGATCTGTCTTAACCCGACTGTAAGTCAATGGGGACGGATCCGTTTGGTGTCACACATTGGTATGTGACTAGTGTGTGACACCAAACGGATCCGTCCCCATTGACTTACAGTCGGGTGAGGAAGAATCCGGATGGCTGCGGACAGGGGATCTGAGCATTGAACTGCTCGTTACGAGCAGGTTCGATCATCTCTATTTATAACCAAAATCAGACAGACTAAGGTTTTGAATGGTGCTGCTAAATTATTATTGTTTTACATTATTGTTTTTGTCTAGAAAAACTGCTGGATCACCAGCCTTGGACCAGGGTACCAGAGAGAGGTACAACTAGCTCAGGCAACTGCAGATGTGGTCCCATTTACTTAAATGGGGCCATAAAAGATGTGGACAGCATATATCCACAAAAAAAAAAAAATTGTTTTACAAGCAATTGACTCCTCGTCTTTTCCACTGTTTTCCTCTGCACCAAAAAATGTTGGCGTCACAAATTTCACAGGGACCCTGCCACACGACACCTTAAAAACGCTGACTATCAAGGGCACCTTAAACCACCATCTGGCAGAGCCCCTGTACTAAATAGAGAGTGCCCCGAAGGAACTGGTATCACCCTTCCTATACCTTGCATGCCGGCCCAGGGAGTAACAGAACCAAGTACTACTACAACCATTGTCTCACCACCATCAGACACTAAACTCACATATGCAACCTGTGGTTCGGTCGTCACATGGACTATGGAACTCTCTCCATGAGGAGGTGGTGATGGTAAGTTCACTATAAGAGATCAGGAGGGGCCTGGATGTATTTCTGGAGGTAATAATTTTACAGGTTATAGTTACTAGAGAGGGGTCGTTGATCCAGGGAGTTATTCTGATGCCTGATTGGAGTCGGGAAGGCCAAACTGGATGGACAGATGTCTTTTTTCGGCCTTATAAACTATGTTACTATGTTACATATGCAGAACACCAGGCTGAGGCTGATAAACTGGCTAAATTGAAAACTGCATCCTGAATGCATGTCAGAACAGCGCTGAGTGCCAGCACCCTAAGGCCCCTTTCAGACAAGCGAGTTCCACAGCGTGAGTATGCGTCTGCACCCGTCCTGACCTCCCAACACTGACCGGGTCCATAGCATTATATTGATTTATGATGCTATGTAACCCTCAGGGTGCTGGCACACAGTGCAGTTCTGACATACATTCAGGATGCAGTTTTCACTTAAGCCAGTTTAGCAGCCTTTTTAACCCTTGGTGTTCTGCATAGTGGAATGAATTAATTTTAGGTAGCTGCAATAATAAACTTCATTCTGAATGTATGTCAGACCTGCACTGTGTGCCAGCACTCTTACAGCATTATGTCAGTGTTATACAGTACATTTCAGACCTTTAAGGGTTACATACTGTAGCATCATAAATCAATATAATGCTATGTGACCTCCGTCAGTGCTGGGGGGTCAGGACGGGAGATGACGCATACTTGTGCTGTGAGTCCAATGTGTGGAACTAGCTTGTCTGAAAGGGGCCAAGGGGAGGCGTTACGCGGCAGAAAATTCAACAACTAAAAATAAGTTCCATTTATTTGAAGCAAGGCCATGGATTTCTGCAAGCTCCATGAAGATGAATGAAACTGATTTTCAATTGCAAAATTTTCTGCCACAAAATCTTCTGCGTGTGAAGGTGCCTTTAAGTTTATTTTGCTGTCCAGGAATATCTCCTAATGTCAGTGTTTTGAATTTCAATCTAAAGCCTCATTCAGACGTCAGTGTTTTGGTCAGTGATTTTCATCAGTGATTTTGAGCCAAAACCATTTGTGAAGCCTCCACATGATCAGGTATGATGGAAAAATCTGCTCCTGTTCTGTGTTTTTGACCCGAACCTGATTTTTGCTCACAAAAACTGATGGAAATAACTGACATGAGAACTCAACCTTAATGATTCCTGTATCTCTAAAAGATTGCAGCCATGAAGTCTCAGAGCTGAACAATGGAGAGAGATGAGTTCTGTTGACCAGGAGTGACGATACTCACATCAGATGTTCTCATGTTTGATGAAAATGCATTCATTTTGGTAGAATCGCTTCTAGTCCAAGCTTTCCAGATAAATCAGTGTGTGTGATGGATGATGGGGTCACCAGAGACAATGATATTGCATGTAGGACGAGCACCTCTATATATACACAGAATGAATAAACTGGGGATATTTTTTTTTTACCATTGCCCCCTGTGTTTTACTCCACTGAGAGAAGATACAGCTGCAGAGCATTAACCGATTGTAGACAGGATCGCCTGTCACGTTCAGCCAGAAAAGAGGAGAATGTGAATTTGCATTACATGAATTACATGAATATTTATTTATTTATATTTCAATGAAATATTAAACTGAATTGTAAAGTATCTGTCCAGTATAATTACCATCAATATGGCAAGTGATCATGATATGACCTTGACATAGTGACATAGTGGTCACATGTTGTAGACAGGCCCAAAATTACAGAAGTGACGCAGGACCAGCACACATGCGAGGGCAGCAATACTATTACAGCAGTCAGTGTGAAACCATTGCTTCAACTTTGGACTACTCCTAAGGTCATTATCCTGGTGGCCCCCTGGTTTTTACCCTTTAACTCCTATACATGCATCTGAACTTCGTTGCAGAGGGAACCACCAGGCCACTATCTCCTGTATTACTCCCTGTATGGTTGACAGCTGACCCACAGAGATCAGGGTCACTGGTCTAGAGCACTGAGGGGTCAGGCATCATAGTCAGCGACAGGCCAAGGTCAAGGCAGGAGGAGAATCTGCAATAAGGTAAATGGTTTGACGTCAGGGGGGAAACAGAGGACAGACACAGGTCAGGCTCACCTTTGAGGAGAGAGCAAGAGCTGGGTTCGCACTTGCCAGGACCAGTGAATGAAGTAGTGGAGTTCACTAGAGATGAGCGAATGGAAGTTGACAAAGTGGAATTCGATCTGAATTTCAGGAAAAATTTGACTAGTCCTGAAGTCGAATTTCCTTGTCCTTCATGTTAACAAATCACTTTTTTCCTAAAACGGTTGCTGCAAATGTTACAAAGTGAAAGTAAGAAGCCTGGGAAGGAGGGAGCACACTTAATACTATGCATGCTACCAATCAGCAGATAGCCAGCACCGGTGATGTCACAGCCCTATAAAAAGTCTCCACCTCTCTGTCATTTTCTGTCCCCTCAGCTGGAGAAGTATTATATACAGTCGGCTCAGCTCCACTTTTCAGTGAGGATGAGATTCTAGAGGACAGTCAGCAGCTACTGCCCATCTAAGATCTAGAGGAGAGCTCTGCTGCTGCAAGTAGCGATGACGAGAGTTGCGTGAGAGCTGGTGTTGCAAATGGTCAGGCATGTGGCCCAGAGACTGGTGAAGAGGACATCAGCGACATGCAGACAGTAGCGGATGATGATGTAGCCAATCGCACTTGAGAGCCAGGGGAAGAGGGGGCTTCATCATCATCAGGAAAAGAGGGTGGCAGCTTGCACGTGAGGCAGTGGCTGAGCCAGCAGGGTGGTAGCATGGCCAGGAGTCAGCAGGGTGGCAGCAGTGGGAGGACGGGAGCCAAATGTGTCCAAGGTAGACCGCCCGCTACGCAGGAGCCTACCTATCCAGAAAGAAGTAGCGGTGCAGGGATTAACGGAGGCAGCAGTAGCAGGCAGTCAGCATACAGTGGTGAGGTGAAAATGCCATACTCGGCAGTGTGGACATTTTTTTTTATCAAGCCAGCAGAAGATGTCAGCATGGCTATTTGCAGAATCTGTGTCCAGAAGGTGCAGCGTTGCCAGGGTGCCAATGTTGGCGCTAGGGTCCTGCATAAACACAGACAGCTTCACCTGAGAAAAGGGCCTGAGAAAACTGTGGCGCTAATGTAGTGGTAAAGCCTGACACAGCAACCGGTGCATCACCAAGTAGCCCATACCCCTCATGCGCTTCCCGGGCAGCTCTGGTCCCAATGACATGGGGAGGACAATCTGTTGCCGGTACTGCAGCTCTGATTGTAAGTATAGGGTCCAACACAGCACCATTGGCATCCCGGACGCCACTCTACTTGAATGTACCATGTCCTGAAACATGGGTAATTGGCCAAGGTCAGGAGTTTCAGTGTCTTCTAGCTTCTCATCGGCACTCTGAGTCGACAACCCTACAGGGACTCGGGAGAGTGCATTGGTGTTGCCGTTTTCTCTCTATGACCGAAACTTGATGCGGTATTGGTACTCAGAAAGACGAGCCATCCACCACTGTTCAAGCACATCAAGCTTGGCATTCTCTAGATGTGCTAATAGGTTGTTGTCCATCATCACGGTCACCTCTGCATCTGTCAGGTACTCGATAAACCATTTGGTTATGGCCCACACCAGTGCCAGCAGTTGTCAGGGTTATGTTCTGACTTCCTCAGAGACCGTCTGCTGTAGGCAATGACTCTCTCACATCCATCCTGGACTTGGGACACCGCCCCCAGACCAATTAGTGTACAGCAGGAATGGGGTGTCGAACCGCACATAAGCCAGAATTGGGGTACTGGTCAGCTCCTCCTTCACTGCTTCAAAGGCCTCTTTTTGCCGGGGTCCCCACTCGATGGGACAATTCTTTGGGCTGCTTGCACTGCCCCTTGATAACTCATTTAACAAGCCCGCCAAATGAGCAAATTTGGGTATAAACCTCCTGTAGTAGCCGTGCAGTCCCACGAATGACTGCACCTCTCGTAGTGTATGTGGCTGGGCCAGTTCTGGACGCCCCCCCCTTTCTGGGGGACGGCTTTACCCCCTCCTGAGTGACCAAATTTCCCAAATACATTATCTTTTGTCGAAACAGTTGGCACTTCTTGGGCTTGATGTTGAGCCCATGTCCTAGGACCTCTTACAGCTTCTGGAGATGATCCTCAAAGGAGGCCCCCAAACACTACTATGTCATCCAGTTATATCAATACAGACTCGAAGTTGAGGTCCCCCAGACAGTTCTCCATCAACCTCTGGAATGTTCCCGAGGGAATTGGACAGATCAAACGGCATCTGGTGGAACTTGTACAGTCCCATAGGTAGGATGAAGGCCATCTTTGCTTTGTTCTTCTTGGTCACCGGTACTTGCCAACACCCACTGGCCAGATCAAGAGTCAATAAGAACTTTGCATGACTCGGGGCGGACAACTCCTCAATCCGTGGAAGAGGGTAGGCATCCTGGATGGTCTGGGCATTCAGCTTCTGATAGTCCACGTAGAACCGCAGACTCCCATTTTTCTTCCACGCCAAGACTACTGGAGCAGCCCAGAGACTTTGACTCTCCTGGATCACCCAGTTTTCCAAAATGCTGATCACCATATCCTTAACCTCCTGGTACATTTTTGTGGATAACGTTCCCTGATCGGAGCAGCATCGCCAATGGGTACTTCATGCTCAATGGCGGGAGCCCACCCGAAGTACTCATCATGTCTCAAGAATGTTTCCTGAAATTCCCAAAAGGTGTCTTCCAGCAACTTCTGTTGTCTTGGAGTCAGGGTCTTGCAGTCCATTCCCATCAAGGCCATGATCACTCAGCCATTCCACTCTGCTGTTGGGGTCTCCCTTTGATGGACCTCTACAGCATAGGTCCAGGCTGATCTCCTATCTGGCTGAAGTGTTATGCCCTTTTGTCAAGGAATGTCCCCCTCGGACATATAAAATTTGGCCAGCAAGGTATTCCCAGGAAAGATTATGTCGCAGTCTTCAACATTGAGGCCGCGTACAGGCACACACACACACCCATCCTTCACAATAGCGAGGACCTGGGGTACCAGTGGGTGAGTCTGCATTTCCTCCTGGTAAGCAGGCTCGATCAGGACCTCCAGTCCACTAAGTTATCATCCAGCCTCCACCAGCAGCATTAATATTTGTTCTTGTCAAAGAGGGATCTTCACTGGTTTCCTCCCTCACACGGCACCCTCACGTGTCCAATGGGCCGACCGGACATGTTGCTCTTTCTCAGACTACAGCTCCTCACCATCTGCTGTAGAGCCTTCTGGGTCGGCTGGTGTGTTGTGGCCCATTGCCAATACTTCAACCCTTCTTTGGCATAGAATTGATGGTCTAGGTTTCTCAGCACATTCATACCTAGTGTCACATCCATTCCTCTCCGGGTCGAATGGTCCACCAGCACGACCCCCTTCTTGCCGACGTCTTGCCCAAACAGTTAGACCTGCATCCAGACTATCCCCCAGACGTCCATCTCTCTGTTATTGGCAGCCATAATGCTGGTGTATAGGTCGTGTTGCATGCATAGGGCCTAGCTTCTCATGTGCCGCCGCAGGATGCCCAGCTACTGTACTGTGGCGGTTGGAAGTTTAATGTCGGCTTGGTCTTCATCTGTTCTGGGCACTCTCTGCCCATATGGCCATACTGTCGACATGCCAAGCAGAGAGGGCCTCTTTTGACAAGCTTCTGAACCTAAGTTATCCTGGGTGGAGTGACACGGGGAGGCTGCGGTCATTTCCGGAGGCTGGGGTGATCTTGCCTTCATCTGGGACACTTCCAGCCAAAGTTCTCTCAATTCTGTCTGCAGGGCCTGGACCAAATCCTTTAATGACTCCTGTAGCATGGGTGCTACTCACTACTCTTGCCGCCACATTCAAAAGAGGAACAAAAATACCAAACATCAAAAAAGCAAAATTTAGCCAACTAAGAGAGGCCATAGGCCTAACTAACTGGGACAAAGTCCTCAAAAATAAAAATACAGCCACAAAATAGGATATTTTTAAAAGCATCCTAATATGTAATAGTGAGAGGTACATACCTTATGGGAATAAAAGGTTAAGGAACAAGAAAATACCAATGTGGATAAACAGAACTGTAAAGAAAGCAATAAATGACAAACAGAAAGCATTTAAATCACTAAAACAGGAGGGGAGCAAGGAAGCATTGAAAAACTATAAGGAAAAAAATAGAATATGTAAAAGACAAATAAAAACAGCCAAACTAGAGACCGAGAGATTAATCGCCAAAGAGAGTAAAACTAACCCTAAAATGTTCTTTAATTATATAAATGGTAAAAAGTATAAACCTGAAGGTGTCGGCCCCTTACAGAGTAATGAGGGGGGAGTTGCACAGAGTGATGAGGAGAAAGCAAAGCTACTAAATATCTTTTTCTCCACTGTATTCACAGAGGAAAATAAACTGTCAGATGAAATGCGGAATATAAAAGTAAATTCCCCATTAAAAGTGCCTTATCTGACCCAGCAAGAAGTAGAGCTGCGTCTTAAAAATATTAAAATAGACAAATCGCCAGGACCAGATGGCATACACCCCTGTATCCTAAGAGAATTAAGTAATGTCATTGCCAGACCATTATTTCTGATATTTAAGGACTCTATACTGACAGGGAGTGTACCACAGGATTGGCGCATAGCAAATGTGGTGCCAATATTCAAAAAGGGTCCAAAAACAGAGCCCGGGAACTATAGGCCGGTAAGTTTAACATCTGTCGTGGGTAAACTGTTTGAAGGTTTTATAAGAGATGCTATCTTGGAGTACCTCAATGAAAATAAGCAAATTACTCCATATCAGCATGGCTTCATGAGGGATCGGTCATGTGAAACCAATTTAATCAGTTTCTATGAGGAGGTAAGTTCTAGACTGGACCGCAGCGAATCAATGGATGTCGTATATCTGGACTTCTCCAAAGCATTTGACACGGTACCACATAAAATGTTAGTATATAAAATGAGAATGCTTGGCCTGGGAGAAAATGTCTGTATGTGGGTAAGTAACTGGCTCAGTGATAGAAAACAGAGGGTGGTTATTAATGGTACATACTCAGATTGGGTCACTGTAACTAGTGGAGTACCACAGGGGTCTGTATTGGGCCCTATTCTCTTCAATATATTTATTAATGATCTTGTAGAAGGCTTGCACAGTAAAATATCAATTTTTGCAGATGACACTAAACTGTGTAAAGTAATTAACACAGAAGAGGACAGTACACTGCTACAGATGGATCTGGATAAACTGGAGGCTTGGGCAGAGAAGTGGCAGATGAGGTTTAACACTGACAAATGTAAAGTTATGCATATGGGAAGGAATAATGCAAGTCACCAGTACATACTAAATGGTAAAATATTGGGTAACTCTGACATGGAAAAGGACCTAGGAATTGGGCCCTATTCTCTTCAATATATTTATTAAGGATCCGGTAAAAGGCTTGCACAGTAAAGTATCAATTTTTGCAGATGACACTAAACTATGTAATTAACACAGAAGAGGACAGTATACTGTATATACTACAGAGGACAGTATAATGTATATACTACAGAGGACAGTATACTGTATATACTACAGAGGACAGTATACTGCTACAGATAGATCTGGATAGAGATCTAACACTGACATGGAAAAGGACCTAGGAATTTTAGTGAACAGCAAACTAAGCTGTAGAAACCAGTGTCAGACAGCTGCTGCCAAGGCCAATAAGATAATGGGTTGCATCAAAAGAGGCATAGATGCCCGTGATGAGAACATAGTCCTGCCACTTTACAAATCACTAGTCAGACCACACATGGAGTACTGTGTACAGTTCTGGGCTCCTGTGAACAAGGCAGACATAGCAGAGCTGGAGAGGGTTCAGAGGAGGGCAACTAAAGTAATAACTGGAATGGGTGGACTACAGTCCCCAGAAAGATTATCAAAATTAGGGTTATTTACTTTAGAAAAAAGACGACTGAGGGGAGCTCTAATAACTATGTATAAATATATCAGGGGTCAGTACAGAGATCTCTCCCATCATCTATTTATCCTGAGGACTGTGACTGTGACGAGGGGACATCCTCTGCGTCTGGAGGAAAGAAGGTTTGTACACAAACATAGAAGAGGATTATTTACAGTAAGAGCAATTAGACTATGGAACTCTCTGCCTGAGGAGGTGGTGATGGTAAGTTCACTAAAAGAATTCAAGAGAGGCCTGGATGTATTTTTGGAGGGTAATAATATTACAGGTTATAGTTACTAGAGAGGGGTCGTTGATCCAGGGAGTAATTCTGATTGCCTGATTGGAGTCGGGAAGGATTTTTTTTTCCCCTAAAGTGGGGAAAACTGGCTTCTACGTCACATGGGTTTTTTGCCTTCCTCTGGATCAACTTATAGGAAAACAGGCCGAACTGGATGGACAGATGTCTTTTTTCGGCCTTATAAACTATGTTACTATGAATGTTACAGGCATTTGCTGTTCCTCTACCTCCACGGCGGCTAAGTAGACACTGTAGAGTGTCATGTTGGTCGTCGTCCGGGTCATCTCTTACAATTTGTCCTGTAAAAACTTGTTGGAGAGCTCCTCTATGAACTGGTCTCATTGTAGCCGGTCCACCTCCCGGAATTCACCCATGGCCTCTGGGTCTCACCCCTGTATTTCATTTAATGTCTCCTGTAGTGCTCGCTGTGGTCTGTTGAAGAAGTGGCTCCACAACTGCACTACTTTAGCACGTTCCCCCTGGGCTCTCTCCAACAGAGAGAATATTTTCTCTAGGGTGTCCCTCTCGTACTCAGTCCTTATCATCACTGTCCATCTAACGTCAGCCCCCCTCTAGAGCCCCCAACGCAACCTCTGTCCACAGTTCGGGGGTCAGGTTACACATTCTAACTGCACTTCGCACCCTTTCAGTCCAGTCCTGCAACGTCATATTTTTACTGTCAAATTTTGGCAGATGATGCCCCAACAGGGATGTACCCTACTGGGGTGGGCATGGTGGGGGAAAGCTGTATCAGTGGCACTGCGGTTGGTTGTTTCAGCGGTGTTGGGGCAAGTTGACCTTGCACTGGCGCACCCGGAGCTGGGTCCTGGACCGGCCCCATAGACGAAAGGTCTCCTGCCATGTTCCCATCCATAGTATCCTGACAATCAAGTCAAGTTGTAAGCCGTGTTCCGGAGTGGGCTCCCCTGCATACATCAAAGTCACAAACGTGAAAAGCAACTTCAACACCAGCTTTTGCCAAGCAATATTTTACTTAAACGTGGCAGTGAGCACAATTACAAATGCTGGGAACACACAATAAATTTACATACACTCAGCCCGAAGGCTGAGACCCTTGTGTTGCACAGCGAGGTGCCCTCCAATGAAAGCAGAAGGAAAGTGTGGTAATTTACCTTCTGGCAGGCACAACAGCCACACCTTACCTATTATTATCCTAAAAAAAATCAAGAACAACTCTTTGGGTGTATGGTACAGGCTAGCCTGCGGTACAGCACAACAGCTTACAATTTTACAGTGCTGTAAAGTAAGCACTCTTCCACAACTTGTCTTGTAGCACGTGCCAGAGTATTCCCTCTGGCTTGAGTTTGGGGGGAAGTTTATCAGCTCTTCTTTTTTTTTTTTTTTAATTAATTAATTTATTTATTATAATTCTCCATACAAAATATTGATCCATTTATCTTACAAAAAATCTCCCCGTCCCACCCCACACCAACCCATTGATGCATCTCCAAAAACAAGCATATCTAAATAAACAAAATATATAAAATGTATAAAGGGTGTAGAGGGGAAAAATAAAAGGGGAGAGGCCGAACTGAAGCCAACTAATCATTCCACTCTCCTCATACCTTAATCCATTTTTCAAAAATATTTCTTTGGATATTTTCAGATCTCTTTACTTTGTTAACCAAGCATACCCCTCCTCTACCCTTGGAATTTCCCAAGAAAACCAGACTCGAGAGATAATAAGTCTGGCTATAAACATTATCTTAATCAAAAGCATCTTTTTATACTTAACATTAATTAACATTAGACAGATTACCTAATATTCAACATTCTGCTGAGAATGGAATCGGAACCCTCATTTTTTGGGAAATGCGATTATAAATAGAAGTCAAATATTCTTTCAAGTCTGTACAAACCCAGAACATGTGCAAAAAGTCAGCATCTGTTACATTACATTGTGGGCAATTAGAGGACTCCTTTAAACCCCGTTTATTCAACCAAAATGGTGGAATATGAAGCCTATGTAAAATATTAAATTGCACTAAAATGTATTTGAAATTATATGACACTAATCTTAAGTTTCCAAATATATTTTCCTGTTCCTCCGAAACAATTATTGAAAAATCAGCTCTCCAGGCTCTTAGGAGAAAGAGAATTATTAAATAGTGCATTAATTAATAATTTATATAATTGAGATATCTTAACATTGTGACCAAAGTTCCCTACCAAATTATTCAAAAGTTAAGTATACTCTATCATCACCAGTCATGCTTTATCTTTTAACCTGGAGAATGCTGACTGTAACTGAAAATACCTAAACCAACTAAAATCACCTAAATCCAAAGTCTGTACTAAGCTAGAAAAAGAAAGAATCTCTCCATCCCCAACCACTTGTGAAACATATACAATATTGCTTCTGTGCCAAAATTAATTTGTTCAATTCCTGTATCTATCCTAAGATAACAATAAAAGGATAATAAAAGGGCAGACTAGATGGACCAGGTGGTCTTTTTCTGCCATCAATCTTCTATGTTTCTATGTTTCTATGTAAATAATAATTGTGCCAAAGAGTGGTTAAACAAAGAGATCCAGTTATTCCCCACCAACCTCTGATGGTAACCCACGATCTATAAAACAACTTAGCGGCAACTTTATAATAATGTTTGGTTTTAATTAATTGGCCGGATTCCAAGAGAAGAAAAATATTATTAATGGG
Source organism: Rhinella marina (assembly GCA_900303285.1). Lineage (NCBI taxonomy): Eukaryota > Metazoa > Chordata > Amphibia > Anura > Bufonidae > Rhinella > Rhinella marina. The sequence goes on from ONZH01029360.1 coordinate 91,566, forward strand.
AGAGGACTTTACTAAATGCTGACATAATGCACATTTTTCACAATTGCAAAATAACCATAGCTGCCCAGCTATAAAATAACCCTTGAAATAAGAGAGATTTAACCCTCCCTGTTCCAATGGCTTATAAAAATATTCCAATTTTAGCCTAACTCTCTTTCGACCCCAGAGAAGGTCATTAATCATCCTTTCAAAAAGCTTAAAGAACTTCTCAATCCACACTGGGGAATTTCTGAGGACGTAAAGAAGTCGGGGTAGAATCACCATCTTGATTAAACGATAATCTGTCAGCTCTGGACAAAGGTAACCGAAGCCATATTATAATTTTCGATCTCATTTTTTTAATCAAATGGACCAGATTAAGTTGAGTAAAGTCTTCAATCCTGGGAGATATCCTCATACCTAAATAATCAAATTAGAGATGAGCAAATCGATTCGTTGATTCTTATCGAATCTTGGGAATTTTTAGCTGCAAAGCTTTGTATGCATTCGCTACGTAGTTTGTCCTATCAATTATATGCTATTGCTACATAAGTTACTCTATACGCTGTTGCGTACAAATTCATTTCATTTGCGATGCAGACTCCTCCCTGGTAGCCCCGCCCCCATTCTCCAGCACGCGAGGAAGACGAGGCAACTCAGGAAATTAAGATGGTGACACAGCGAGGCCCTGACTGGGGAGGCATGGTGTGGGGCACCGACCCCTATGAGGAGAAGGAAACAGAGGAGATCTACGTCTCTCAACATGTCTGGCAGCCTAAGAAGTCGGGCACGGCGGAGGCAGCAGGAGTTCCCGCTCCCCCGCGGAAGGATTACTCCCTACTCCCTTCGGCAAAATTCAATGGTCCCCGAGGCTGTCACCCAGAACGCCCTGACCCTCTGGGAATACAAAAAGCTGGTAGAGGAGTGGATTGTGGAGGTTTTGGAGCACCCACAGTCCGGTGACCCTAAGCTGGAGCGCCGAAGGGGTACCGCTATTTGGTTTAGCGTGGAACGGGGAGTAGGTTTTATCGGCGATGAGGAGACGGCGGAAGAATTATACATAAACCGCCGTTCTGTAAAGCGGCCGAATCTTCTGCCCGTCCACCACAATCTCCACGCAGGGTATTACGTGGAGTATACCCCCATGAAGAGCCTCCAAGGCCCATTTGCTACTGGGGTGAAACTCCTTAAGCGACCAGCTACTCCTGCAGCGCCCCCGGAAGACTGGACTGAGGAGGCCCAGGCCGCAGAAGAGGCTCGGTGTTCCCATGAGACCAATGATGGGACTCTGTGATCTGAGGAGAAATCCCAAGCTCAGCTGGAACCCCTGATACCAGATTTGCCACCGCCGCCGATCCTTCATGTGGGACAGATGACCACCAACAGTTTTGTGTACCAACCATCGGTGGTACAATACCAACTGCCATGGCAGGTGAAGGCCGCACAGTCCGCCGCTCGTAGAAGACCGTTACCAGAGCCCTTACAAACGGAGATTCTGTCACCTTGTATGCCGGTGGGAGGATCTGGCCACTACAAGGTAATGGGCAAGGCCCAAGTTGCCATGGCCCTTGCCAGTGTGACCGCCCGGTCACTACCAAGACCATCCCTGAGAGGTCGGTGGGGGTCTGCTGCCGCAGCCAGTGTCGCTTTCATGAGGCAGGAGCGCCCTCTCATGTCTTTTAGCTCCAGCAGCAGTGAAGAGGACCTGCTGGCCCTTAAGTAAGGATCAAGGATCCTGCAGCTTTTATGGGAGCCACAACGTGGACTTAACTTGAAGGGTGAGCACTAGTTGGCGTGTTTTGTTTTTTTTTGTTGCCCTGCGTTTGTCCTCACCCAGATGGACATGGATTGTCAGGACTCCCCCCATCAAAAAAAAAGTTTTAACCAAGTTGCGCATACGTGCGCCTCATCCCTTTTTTCCCCCTTTTCAGATTATTTGGGGAGCCCCTTGAAAGAGGGTTTTTTGAGGAACCTTTGCTGCTATTTTTTTACCCATTTGGATTACAATTACCTATGTGGATTACAAATTACAACTGAGTTTGGGACTCTGTTCCAGTTGTATGACAAGCGTCAGAAGAAAAGAGACTTAAACGTGTCCGTGAGCATACTAGGTAAGTGATATTTAAAATGTTTACATTATACATATAATGTATTTGCACTATATTGTTTGCACTGGATTGTTTGCACTAATGTTTTTACCTTTCAGCAACGTTTTCAAGTATGTTGCCCATTGTGTGTATTTCTTTACAGGTACCGCAATGTGTCCTCATATTCACTTTATAGTATTGTGGATGATTGTACTATGCCCATAGCCGGATAGACAGCGCCTTAGTTGTTCTACCTCAAATATACATACTGCCTCTGAGGGCGATTTCAGATCTGACCATTTACGCTGGATCTGGCCCGGGGTCCGCAAGGTGTCGAAACGATGGCGCAAGCCTCGGATCACCTGCTGGATCACCTACTTTTTATGCTGGTTCGGGTGGCGGTGTGTGCCATCGTAAATCGTAATCCTGGCGGTCCATCAGCCGGACTATGTATTTCAGCTGTGCAGCAGAGCTAAATGATGAGGATCGTCTGGATGCCATTTTCGAATATTCGCTCTGCCTCTGAGGAGTGCACGCCGCGGCCTCTCGTTGTACGTGCCTGCGTATTACGTAATCGCGTAGACAATAGTACGCTGAGGATTCGTAAGCTATTTGTACGCTCATGCGTACATTTTTTAATGTGCGTTTGTTATTAGTGCGCGAATGTTCGCTAATAGCACATAATAACGTATATTTTTTACGCAAATACAACTAATCTATTTGTCGAATATACGAATCTTAGGAAAACTTCGGCGAATGTTCGGCAAATAATTTTTTGAATGATTCACTCATCTCTAAATAAAATGTATCCATAGTATTTAATTTAGCGGAAAACCCCTCACTCATATGTTGAGATCCATCCAATAACATAATGGAAGTTTTTGACCAATAATATCCAGGCCTGACACTTCTTCAAAGCGATTTACTATTTGGATAATTCTTGGGAAAGATATATCTGTATGATCTATAAAATAGAACATCATCTGCATATAAAGAGATGCGATCCTCCCTTCCCAATACTCCATACCCTTCAATCTCTGTATCTTGTCTCCCACTAAGAGCAAGGGGTTCAATGTAGATGTCAAATATTAACGGAGAAAGTGGACAGCCTTGGCGGGTACCTCTAGATAACCTAAAACTTGATGTCAAACTCCCGTTAATATTCAGTCTAGCGATAGGGGACCTATAAAGGAGTTTAACCATAGCTATAGTTCTTTCACCAGAACCTATCCTTGCTAGAACCTTCCACGAGAAGCCCCACTCCACCCTATCATAGGCCTTAGAAGCATTCAAAGACAGAATGGAGCGGGGCTCCCCAGAGGAGGACTGCATATTAGCGTAAAGTCGAGGTAAATTATAATGTGTGCCTTAATTAGGGATAAACCGATTCTGGTTTAGGATGGATAATACTGGAGATGACAGTAGAGAGTCTTGTAGCCAACAATCTCGACAGGAGCTTAACATCTGTATTCAAAAGCGATATCGGTCTGTATAATCCCATATCTAGCGGATCTTTCCCCTTTTTTAATATCAATATAACTACAGCCTCATTCATTGAGTCCGGGAGAAAGCCATCTCCCAAAGAATCGACAAAGACCCTCAATAGACATGGCAGCACAATCTTCCCATACTTCCGATAGAATTCATAAGGTAGGCCATCCGACCCAGGGGAAGAATTTCGTAAACATGTTTTTATTGCAACAGTTAGGTCCTGTAGAGAAAATTCAGCAACAAGAAATTCTCTCTGCTCCTCAGTAAGAACTGGAAGGGCTATGGAGTTTAAATAGGCATCCATGGCTACATCCGAAATGCTATTATCCGATTTATATAAATAAGAAAAATCTTCTGAGAATACAGCCTTTATTTGGTCTTGCTTCTCCATAACTATACCCTCAGATGAATGAATACTAGCTATTTCTTTTTTTTTTATCCTGATTATTAATAACATTGGCCAATAATTTCCCTGGACGACCAGACTCACAAAAATATCTCTGTCCCCTAAAAAACAATCTCTGTTGGGCCTTATCCAAAAGAAAATCAGTATATGTTTGACTCGCCTTCTGCATTGTCTATTTTCATCTGTATTATTTTTAAAAAACTGATTCATCCTAAGAGTTGCGGCTTCTTCTAGAACCTTTTCCCTCATACCATACTCTTTTCGTAAATTAAAAATGTTACTAACCCCCCCTCACAAAAGCCTTAAACACTTCTCAAACTGATTGTATTTTAGCAGATTTATAATTAATAATCATTATTTCAAATCATTATTAATTATTATCCCCAAAAAATATAATTTCCTGTTTAATCAATTCATGATTCTCAAGGAGCGACAGCCAGTGAGGATTCAACCTAAAAGGAGGTCTTACCCTTTCTCTATTGTCAAAGATTTGGAGCTCCAAATGGAACATGATCCGAGACTGGAACATGATCCGAGAGTGACCGGGCTACATATTTTATCTTAGTAATATGATTCAAATATTTGAACATATTTTTTGTTCACTAAATCCAGGTCAATCCTGGACATGCAGTTTCCAGATTTACTCACATAGGGATAAGCTCTTTTCCCTCTACCTATATGGCCCCAAACGTCCACCAAACCCGACTCCTGAAAGAATCTTAACAAGGGAGATCCCTGATTAATTAAAGAATGGAGGACTCCTCCCATAGAGATCCTATCTGTCTTAGGATTTATTACACAATTAAAGTCCCCCATTATTAATGTCAAGCAATCTGGACGTTGTTCCATAAAAGATAATAAACACTTAAGGACATGAAAAGAAAACGGAGGGGGGATATAAATAAAAGCTAAAATACATAATCTTCCAAATAATTTACCATACAGAAAAATAAACCTACCCTGCTTGTCAATAGAGGACGTCCCACAGACAAAATCAATCTTAGGCTCCATTCACACGTCCGGTTTTATTTTCCTGATTTGATCCTGATTTTTTTCAGGACCCATTCAAATGAATGGATCCAGATCAGGATCAGGATCGAATCAGGAAAGAAAAACAGGACATGTGAATGGAGCCTTATTGTGTATAAGCACAGACACTTCTCTGGAGTAGCTGGTATAAGTTGAATGAAATGTCTGCGAGGCCCATCCTCTATTGACCCGCACAAGTGATTCCTCAGTGAGGTGAGTTTCTAATAGACAGACAACAGCTGGCAAATGTCTTAGTACCAATTTGAATACCGATTGTCTTTTTACCCTATCTCCAAGGCCACGTACATGCCATATTAAGATTTTTAGCGACATGAAGAAAAATAAATAGTCCCAACAATCAAAAACCTCTCAACCCTTAACCCCTCTACACCCTTCAAAAGAGACACATCAAACCCTTCCTCTAGCCCTCCCCTCACCCCATTTGATCCACAGCAATAAAGCATCAGACCACTTTACTTGGACTGACCCTCTCCCACCCCATCCTCACCCGGCGCAAAGGTGATACAAAAAAGAAGAAAAAAAAAAAAGTTCAATAGTCTAGAAGCATAGAGATCATTCCGATCCATCCAATCATTAGCAAGCACAGGTGTATCACAAAAGTAATTCACACCACAAAAAAATAATCAAAAGTTTGGCTGGATACACAAAAGAATACTTAATGTACTTAGCCCAAAGGCACTTCTTAACAGAAAAAAAGCTATGTCTCTTTTCTTGAACTTCCTTTGAGAAGTCCGGATAAAAAGACAGTTTACTTTTATTGTATATAATAGAGGGGCATTCCCTGGCTCTGTTCAGGATTATATCTCTGTCCCATGAGGTAAGTATCTTTACCAGCAGCGCCCTAGGCAAATTTCCAGGAATTGGCTTACCCCCAGGAACCCGATGTGCTCTCTCAACCAAAAATAAAGGAGAAAAATGCTCTTTTCCAAAATTTTCAAAAATCAAAGTCTGCGTCATTCCTACTGGATTTTTGTCTTCTGTACCCTCAGGCAGCCCAATTCTGACATTGCACCGCCTTGACCTGTCTTCCAAGTCCACTGTTTTTCTCAGTAGTGTATTATAATTGGACCTTAAAGGGATTTTCCGAGTTATATATAACCTCAGGATAGGTCATCAATATCAGAACGGCGGGGGTCCGACACCCGGCACCCCCGCCGATCAGCTGTTTGAAGAGGAGGCGCGCGCCGTGCCAGCGCTGCCTCCTCTTCACTGTTTACATGCTGTCCGTAACAGGGGTAGTGGTGAGTAGTGAACGCAGGAAAGAAAGAGGCCCTAAACAAAATATTCGGTTAGTAGAACTTCCGGGGTCTAAAAACACCCAGGAAGGTATGGAGTTTGCAAAGATAGTTTCCTAAGTCGCCTATCATAAATATAAATACTAGATCAGGACAAAAGGGGACTCAAGATCTCTAGGATTCTAGGTGCCAACACTGTGGTGAGGTGTGTGCACAATCTGTCTTACCAAACCAGGTCTGCTATGTATACGCTGGTGGCTGTGGACTAAACAGAAGCTTTTCCAACAAGCCTGCAGTGCCACAGAGTATGTTGATTTTCTCTTCATCTCTCATCAACATTCCTGAAAGCAGTCCTCGTTCCTCTGGACAGGATCAAGGCCTTACACACAATCAGCTTCACTGGGCTATAGTTCTGGTCACCTAAGGGTTCTCCCACATCTGGATGGTGACAGATTCTCCTCACACACAGCCCCTGGATGATTTTCCAAGCTATACCCATCTGTTCCAATCACAGCAGTAGTAGTAATAGCAGTAGTAGTAGTGCTAGCAGTGGTGGTTAGTGATTAGCAAATTGAGCTTTGGATCCTAGATCCTAAGTTGATTTGTTAAAAATTTTGTGTTAATGCTGTACGGAGATCCGTCTCCATACAATATTAAAATGAATGGTGTCTGGAGAGGCAAAGTGGATTATTCCCGAAGTCTTGCAGGACATTGGAGAATAACGTCAGGCATCAATTTTTAAACTTGAAAAACATTTTAAAACATGGATCTGAAGTCATCTTCGGTACCTAGGTACCAGTCAGTATGGCATTAAAACAGTTTTTAACTAATTGACTTTGGATCTGGGATCCGAAGCTTGATTCGCTCATCACTAGTAATGGTATTTACACAAGCATCAGTAGTAGTAATAGCAGTAGCAGTAGTGGCAATAACAGTTTTAGAAGTATTAGTAGTGATATGAATAGCAGTAGTAGTGATACTCTGTTTCCCCGAAAAACCTAGCCAGGAAAATCACTGCTTCTTAATTTTCTAAGAAAGAGTTACTTTTAGAGATGAGCGAACATGCTCGTCCGAGCTTGGTGCTCGTTCGAGCATTAGGGTATTTGCATATGCTCGCTACTCGGACGAGCATATCGCGATCCTCGAGGAAATGGCAACTTCCTCTTCCTGCATGTTAGCCGCCTTTTTTCAGCCAATCAACATGCAGGAGAGTCTTTGGTACCTCCTAGCATCACGTGGGACCCCTAAAAGTCGATAGCAGGGATTGGCTGGCCAGATCAGATGACCTGGGAATATAAGAATCTGGTCCCGCACTGCTCGTGTCATACACCGTCTGCATGAGATTAGGGATAGAGCTGCTGTCTGTCAGGGAGAGTGTTAGGGCCTGAATTTAGTTGTTGGTTAGGCAGGAATCACCCACAAAGAACCCAACAGCCTTCTAAGGGCTACAAGCACATTTTTTTTTTGTCTCCTCCTGGCTGCTGGCTGGGACTTGTAGTGCAGCTACCGCCATCTTGGCTGCACACTGTTAGGGCGTGAAATTAGAATCTGGTTAGGCAGGAATCATCCACAAAGAACCCAACGCTCCTTCTAAGGGATACAACAACATTTTTTTGTCCTCCTCTCGGCTGCTGGCTGGGACTTGTAGTGCAGCTACTGCCATCTTGGCTGCACACTGTGCACTGGTGGCAGAAAGGGGACAGCACATGGTCCACACAGACTCCAATGAAATTGAACAAAGTCCTCTCAGTACTAATTTTTGCTGCTGCTGTACCTTGGCTTGCTGGGATCTGTAGTGCAGTCTAGGGAATACGTTTTGACACTCAGTTATATAAACTACAGTCCAGTGAACAATTGTGAGGTGTGTAATACACAAGCCGCAGTCTAGAGAATAATTTTTTTCACTCAATTATATAAACTACAGTCCAGTGAACAATTGTGAGGTGTGCGATACAATAGCCACAGTCTAGAGAATACGTTTTTATTCTCACTTATATAAACTACAGTCCAGTGCAAAACTGAGTGGTTTGCGGTGCAATAGCTGGAGTCTAAAGACTACATTTTTTTGCCTCAGAGGCCGTGGTCCTGGGCAGGGTGACACTGTACATGCTGATGAGGGAGCAGTGGAGCGCCGCAGAGTTTCGCTTCCTAGCTTCATCTTGCAACTTACTGGGTCACGTGGTACACCACTATTGAAACCACAACAGTGCGAACAGGTGATGACGTGGATAGCGGACAATGCGTCCAGTAATTTATCCACCACCCAGTCTTCCACGCAGTCCACCCACGCTAGCCAAGGGAGTAGACTTCTGGCTTCTCCAGCTCAACCTCCTTCCCCCCAGCCTGCCCCCCCCCACTGAAAGTATGGATTCAGATCAGATGGCGTACTCACAGGAACTCTTTTCAGGACCCTACCCAGAGACACAAACCACTGCTCAACAGCAACCTGAGCAGTTGCTCTGTCCCAATGCCCAAAATTTAGAACTTTCGCAGTCTGTGGGTGATGAGAGTGTGGAATTAGTGCAAGTAGTGCGTGAAGAGGTTCTGATGATGATGATGATGATGATGAGACACGGTTGTCAGACAGTGACGTTGTTGTCAGGGCAGTAAGTCAGAGGGGGGAGCAGAGTGAGGAATCGGAGTAAGAGCTGGTGGATGATGAGGTGACTGACCCGAGCTGGGTTGGCAATCCAACTCAAGACAGTGCTTCTGAAGTGGAGGCAAGTGCAGCACCAGAACAGGTTGGAAGAGGCAGTGGGGTGGCCAGAGGGAGAAGCACGGCTAGAGCAGGTAGATCAGCAACTGTTTCACGGAGTCAAGTTCCCGTGCCAAGGCCTAGATGTTTGCAAGTCTAGAGGTTTTTTAAAGAAACTGAGGATGACCGACGGACTGTGGTGTGCAACCTGTGTCACACCAAGATCAGCAGGGGAGCCACCACTACCAGCCTAACCACTACCAGCATGCGCAGGAATATTAGTGCTAAACACCATGGAACCAAGGCCATTCACCTCCTGCGGGTCACACCACTGCCCCTTCCCCTGTGTCACATGCTGGCTCGCTGAGTCCACCCCCCGCCCAGGACCCCGGCACGAGCGCCTCCTGCCCTACAACCACCCATTCACCTGCACAATCCTCCACAACCTCCACCAATGTGTCCCAGCTCAGCGTTCAGCTGTCTTTGCAGCAGACATTTGAGCGCAAGCGCAAATACAATTCCAGCCACCCACATTCCCAAGCCCTAAACGTTCACATCTCCAAATTGTTGAGCCTGGAGATGCTGCCCTATAGACTGGAAGAGATTGTGGCTTTCTGCAACCAGCGGTGGCTGTCCCTTAGTACTTGGTCCCCAGCCGCCACTATTTTTCCCGATGTGCCATCCCAGCCCTACACCAGTATGTGTCACAGAACATCATCCGTGCCCTGACCAACGTGGTTAGTGATGAGGTCCACCTAACCACGCACACGTGGACAAATGCTGGCGGGCAGGGACACTATATCTCCCTGACGGCACATTGGGTTAACTTGGTAGAGGCTGGGATCGAGTCTGACCCTGGGGCCACTCATGTAATGCCCACACCAAGGATTGCGGGGCCTACCTCGGTCACGGTTTCTCAGACTTATTATGCCTCTTCCTCCAACCCCTCCTCCTCCTCCTCCTCTTCGCACAGAAAAGCTGAGCCAGCAGGCAATGTTTCTGAGGGCCAACTGGCGCTCTATACAAACAATGTTTACGAAGTCCACCTACAGGCCATCTCTCCAATAAATTTTTTAGTAGCGTCAAATACAGACACTCAAAAAACAATTTTACATGAGGGAGTGTCTCCCCATCTGCCATCATGTTCGGTCAGGCTGTCCATAGGTACACCACCTCTGTCATCCGCAGAAGCGGCCACTATTTGGAAGGCCACGGCAAGAACATCCCCTTTTCAATTGAGAACAAGTGGAGACTTTTATGAGGATGACACTTTTCTTCGGCAGTGGATTCACCTTCCCCTTTTTCATTGCTAGACAACAGTTGGTGAAAAAGTAATTGGCAATGATGAAGAAAATGTAACGGTGCAGTGGACTGTCTGTGAAGCAAACCTATATATTCCCACCATGCCAGCCATGGGTTGTACATAAACTAATAACAGGAAAAACAAAAAAAATATTTTACAGGAGGGTCAACTACAGACACTCCAAAACAATTTTTTAGGAGGGTCAACTTCGGACACTCCAAAACAAATTTTTGGGAGGCTCACCTACAGACATTTGACTGCAATCTCAGTCTGACCAAGGCATTGGTGGTGTCACTGCCATGCTGTGTCAGGCTAAATTTTTGGGTGCTTCACCTGCCACCTGAGTCTAACTTGGTCACTATGGGTTCACTGCCATGCTGTGTCAAGCTACATTTTTGGGTGGTTCACCTGCTACCTCAATCTAACTTGGTCACTTGTTGGTGTCACTATGCTGTCACCATGCTGTGTCAGGCTTATGCCTGGGTCGTGGGGCGGAGGATAGTACAGCAGTGCCAGCATGAGCAGTGGTGTCACCTGCAGGCGGTGATGTACCTTCGTTGCACCTAGTTGGGTACTTTCCTAACATGTGGCAGCACATGTGCCTTGCCCATCTTGGTCTGGGTGAGCACAATTGCCTTGAGGGTCACGACCAGGCTTTTGCCCAGAATTTGGCATAATGGTACGATTAGGCAGCCTCAGAGGCATCCATGCATGCTGCCCCTTCTGTTTCCTGTCCATTTCCGTGGTGTTTCCATCATTTTCTGAGGTTTCCAGGTTTTCACCCAGCCTTCCCTAGGCAGAGCCTTGGTCCCCTGCAAAAAATGCTTGAGTCTCCCATTGACTTCAGTGGGGTTCGTTATTTGAAACGAGCACCCGAGCATCGGGAAAAATTTGATTTGAATAACGAGCACCTGAGCATTTTAGTGCTCGCTCATCTCTAGTAGTAATGATGGTAGTGGTAGTAGTAGTGATAATAGTAGTAGTGGTCAAAATAGTAGTATTAGTAGTGGTGATAGTAGTACTGGTAGTATTAGTAGTGAAAGTAGTAATAGTGGTGGTAGTAGTAGTAGTAGTAGTAGTAGTAGTAGTAGTAGTAGTAGTAGAAATTATAGTGGTGTTAGTGGTACTAGTAGTAGTGGCAGTAGTGTTGGTAGTAATAGTTTTGGTGCTAGTAGCAGTGGTGGTTTTATTATTATTATTAGTAGTAGTAGCAGCAGTAGCAGTAGTAGTGGTAGTTGTAGTAGTCATAATTGTTGTAGTAGTAGTGGTGGTAGAAGTAGTAGTGGTAGTAGTGGTAGTAGTAGCTGTAGTAGTAGTATAAATAGTAGTGGCGTTAGAGATAGTAGTCGTGGCAGTAATGGTGGTGGTCATAGTTGTAGTGGTATTAGTAGCTGTAGTTGTAAAGATAGTAATAGTAACATAGTTTATAAGGCCGAAAAAAGACATCTGTCCATCCAGTTCGGCCTGTTTTCCTACAAATTGATCCAGAGGAAGTCAAAAAATACCTGTGAGGCAGAAGCCAATTTTCCTCACTTTAGGGAAAAAAATTCCTTCCCGACTCCAATCAGGCAATCAGAATTACTCCCTGGATCAAAGTCCCATCTCTAGTAACTATAACCTGTAATATTATTACCCTCCAGAAATACATCCAGGCCTCTCCTGATCTCTTATAGTGAACTTACCATCATCACCTCCTCCAGGAGAGAGTTCCATAGTCTCACTGCTCTTACAGTAAAGAATCCTCTTCTATGTTTATGTACAAACCTTCTTTCCTCCAGACACAGAGGATGTCCCCTCGTCACAGTCACAGTCCTGGGGATAAATAGATGATGGGAGAGATCTCTGTACTGACCTCTGATATATTTATACATAGTTATTACATCTCCCCTCAGTCGTCTTTTTTCTAAAGTGAATAAGCCTAATTTTGATAATCTTTCTGGGGACTGTAGTCCACCCATTCCAGTTATTACTTTAGTTGGCCTCCTCTGAACCCTCACCAGCTCTGCTATGTCTGCCTTGTTCACAAGAGCCCAGAACTGTACACAGTACTCCATAATAGTGTTAGTAGTAGTAGCAGCAGTATTAATAGTAGTAGTAGTAGTAGTAGTAGTAGTAGTAGTAGTAGTAGTAGTAGTAGTGGTCAAAATAGTAGTATTAGTAGTGGTGATAGTAGTACTGGTAGTATTAGTAGTGAAAGTAGTAGTAATGGTAGTAGTAGTAGTAGTAGTAGTAGTAGTAGTAGTAGTAGTAGTAGTTGTAGTAGTAGTAGTAGTAGTAGTAGTAGTAAAATTATAGTGGTGTTAGTGGTACTAGTAGTAGTGGCAGTAGGGGTGGTATTAGTAGTTTTGGTGCTAGTAGCAGTGGTGGTATTATTATTATTATTATTATTATTATTATTATTAGTAGTAGTAGTAGTAGTAGTAGTAGTAGTAGTAGCAGCAGTAGTAGTGGTAGTAGTAGTGGTAGTAGTCATAATTGTAGGAGTAGTGGTAGTGGAAATAGTAGCATTAGTGATAGTAGTAGCTGTAGTAGTAGTATAAATAATAGTGGTGTTAAAGGTAGTAGTCGTGGCAGTAGTGGTGGTGGTCATAGTAGTAGTAGTATTAGTAGCTGTAGTAATAGTAGTAGTAGTAGTAGTATAATTATTACTAGTAGTAGTAATAGTAGTAGTAGTATTAGTGGTAGTAGTAGTAGTAGTAGTAGTAGTAGTAGTAGTAATAGTAGTGGCAGTAGTGGTAGTTGTATTGGCAATAGTAGTAGTAGTAGTAGTAGCAGCAGCAATGGTGGTAGTAGTAGTAGAAGTAGTAGTGGTGGTTGTAGTGGTAGTAGTATTAGTGATAGTAGTAGTGGTAATAATAGTGGCAGTAGTAGTAGTGCTAGTTGTATTGGCAGTAGTAGTAGTGGTAGTTGTATTGGCAGTAGTAGTGGTAGTTGTATTGGCAGTAGTAGTAGCAGTAGTAGTAGTAGTAGTAGTAGTAGTAGTAGTAGTAGTAGTGGTGGTGGTTGTCGTGGTAGTAGTATTAATGATAGTAGTAGTGGTAGTATTACAAAATCCTCTTCAATGTATTTTCAGACTCATCTATTTATTATTTTTAATAAAAGAAGGAACAAAAATGATTAGGCCTCAACTGATTAATTAGACTACACTCTACACACAGGAGACTCTCGGGACTCTCTCTATATAAATCCTTCCACCTGTGAAGGTATAAAAATGGCCATATTATGAAGCCTTGTACAATTATCTGACTATTTCAGTGACGGACTTCACCACTGTGTGTGCGTTTTTTTTTTTTGTTTTTTTTTTAATTCTAGCTTAGATGTTTTGTGCTTGGTTTTAGGATTACATATATCTTTTTTTTATATTCCTACATATGGAGATTATACATAATAGAGATAAAGCAGAGGTAAGTGTTTATGTTATTCCTATTCTTACAACAAGAAATAATTTTTCTAAAAAAAATGGACTGGATTCTGTATTCTGTAAAACTGGTGCTAACAGTGAATTTACTATAATACATGGGTGCAGGATATTCTCCAGAGTATCAGTTTACTTATGTCTCATTTTCTAGACAATTTACCATATTTTTTCACTTTATAAGACGTACCTAGGTTTTAGAGGAGCAAAATCAGGAAAACATTTTCATCATACCTCAGATCAGACCCCCAATCTTTATCAGACCCTCAAATTAGACCGCCCATATTATCAGACTTAAGTTCAGATCCTTATTTCAGTCCCCACTATCAGACCCCCATATCAGACCTGAGATCAGACCCCACTATCAGACCCTCAAATCAGACCTGAGATCAGACCCCACTATCAGACCCCCATATCAGACCTGAGATCAGACCCCACTATCAGACCCTCATATTAGACCTGAGATCAGACCCCACTATCAGACCCCCATATCAGACCTGAGATCAGACCCCACTATCAGACCCTCAAATCAGACCTGAGATCAGACCCCACTATCAGACCCTCATATTAGACCTGAGATTAGACCTTTATATCACACATCAGATCAGACCCCAATATCAGACATCAGATCAGACCAAAAATAATTAAATTAACTTACCTCTCCTTGAGGTTGCCGCCACTCTGCACATCCATCTTCTCTTCCTGCAGCTCTATTCTTCTCCGTGCCGACATTGTACACTGTGTGCTGACGTCACACAGCACCATAGTTCATGCACTACGTCCTGATGCTGTACACAGTCAGAACAGTGCACTGGAGAAGACCAGGGAGCAGTGAGTACAGCCAGCACTAGCAGCACTACACTCACTCACTCACGCTCCCCATACTAGTCAGAACTTCCATAATGGTGAATGAAAAAAGTGCATCTTATTAAGTGAAAAATACAGTAAATTGACATCATCTTTTTGTAGCTATTGTTTATTTAACATCTCCACAGCCCTTTCGATTTTCACTTACTTTTAATTTATCCATCAGTTGATATTCTTGACACAAAATGTCCACTGCCGCGTGGAAGCACTCACTCCATCAGGTAGGATATGTTCAGATCTAAATGGTTTATCGTTGGTTTATAGTTTATAGAAAATCCATGACCGTCCTGCAGAAACCACCACATTTAGTTGTATGGGATGGCTTTTCTGCAACCAATCTGCTCATCGACGATACCACTGCTTTGCCTTGGTTCCTTCATGTTTCTCAGAGAATTGGTTACCAAAAAACCTTCTGGCACTTCAAGGAAATGTGTCATTGGAAAACTGATTAAAAAATGAAGCTAAAAATTAATATTTTAAGCCATTCGCTGATGGCATTCTGTCCGGCTCAATTGACCAAGGACCTACTATACCAACTATCTGATTTGACTTTGAGCTCTCTCTAAGGGCATGGTTCCCCCCTTTAACCCCTATACAGTACAGTGATCTGGTCTTCACTGCAGGGAAGCCACAAAGCTGCTTCCTCTTGAGATAGTCCCGTTGTAGTTGATGGGCGACCCACAGGATCAGAGAGACTGGTGCAAAGCACAGAGGGATCAGGTAATATTTGTAGTCAGAAACAGACCGAGGTCTGTGCAGGCAGAGTTTGTGTATATTCATGAAACTGGTCTTAGGTCAGGACAGGCGGAAATTGTTCAGTACAGTAGTCAGGCCATAGTCAAGGCAAGCAGCTGATAATCAGAGTCGACGAACAAGCAGAGGTATGGTACATGAGCAGGCAACCGAGTAAGCACACTTTTGCTGGAACACTAGCACAATACGAAACTTAAAGGTTTTGTCCAAGATTAGGAAAGCATGACTTCTTTTTTTCCAAAAACAGCATTATCCTTGTCCAGGAGTTGTGTCGGGTAGCTTCGCTCCATTGGAGTCAAGGTGGCAGAGCTGCAGTATCACACCCAATCTGTGGATAGGTTTGGGGCTGTTTTTGGAGTAAAGCAGACTTTTTCTAGTTCTTGATAAACCTAAAAGCTCAGTCGAAAGGGTGGAACCAAAAGCTTAGTATAAATAAGAGGCCTGTTCAGTGCCTTAGGTAGCAGCAAGACAGAGATCTTTGTGGGAACGTTCTTTCAAAGCATCAGAGCATCATTGTTCTCCAGGGGCTCCCAGGATCTTTCCTCAGGATCAAAGTCCCTTTAGTCCATTAAAAAGAAAGTGTTGTCTCTAACCTTTATCATACTGAGGATTTCCTTCACTTCCTATACGTACATATTCAGGATTGACCATTGAGACAGAAGGAATGGAGGAGAGATATATGGAAGGAGTTAGGTATTTTTTTAAGAAAGGGTGGAGGACATAGCTTATATAACAGAATTCAATTTCTTAATGACTTGAAATTGACCAATAACACAAGGAAATATCATGTAACATGGTACTTTGAGTCTGATGTTCTTACTGGATAGCAAAGTTTGTGAGCAAGAGAGAATTGAAGTGGAGCTCTTAGTTTTTTTTATCTGCAATGCATTTGTGAAGAAGCATAAATAGTTGGTTAAGATTTGGTTTATCCTTTTCACTTGACGCTGGTCTGTGGGTAATAGGCAGATAAGAAATTTAATTTAATATCCAGAAGATTAACATAGTAACAGTTTATAAGGCCGAAAAAAGACATCCATCCAGTTCGTCCTGTTTTCCTACAAGTTGATCCACAGGAAGGCAAACAATTCCTTCCTGACTCCAATCAGGCAATCAGAATAACTCCCTGGATCAACGACCCCTCTCTAGTAACTATAACCTGTAATATTATTACCCTCCAGAAATACATCCAGGCCTCTCTTGAACTCCTTTAGTGAACTTACCATCACCACCTCCTCAGGCAGAGAGTTCCATAGTCTCACTGCTCTTACCATAAAGAATCCTCTTCTATGTTTGTGTACAAACCTTCTTTCCTCCAGACGCAGAGGATGTCCCCTCGTCACAGTCCTGGGGATAAATAGATGATGGGAGAGATCTCTGTACTGACCTCTGATATATTTATACATAGTTATTAGATCTCCCCTCAGTCGTCTTTTTTCTAAAGTGAATAACCCTAATTTTGATAATCTTTCTGGGTACTGTAGCCCACCCATTCCAGTAATTACTTTAGTTGCCCTCCTCTGAACCCTCTCCAGCTCTGCTATGTCTGCCTTGTTCACAGGAGCCCAGAACTGTACACAGTACTCCATGTGTGGTCTGACTAGTGATGTGTAAAGTGGCAGGACTATGTTCTCATCACGGGCATCTATGCCTCTTTTGATGCCACCCATTATCTTACTGGCCTTGGCAGCAGCTGTCTGACACTGGTTTCTGCAGCTTAGTTTGCTGTTCACTAAAATTCCTAGGTCCTTTTCCATGTCAGTGCTACTCAGTTGCCTCATCTGCCACTTCTCTGCCCAAGCCTCCAATCTATGCAGATCTATCTGTAGCAGTATACTGTCCTCTGAAGTATATACAGTATACTGTCCTCTGTAGTATATACAGTATACTGTCCTCTGTAGTATATACAGTATACTGTCCTCTGTAGTATATACAGTATACTGTCCTCTTCTGTGTTAATTACACAGTTTAGTGTCATCAGCAAAAATTGATATTTTACTGTGCAAGCCTTCTACCGGATCCTTAATAAATATATTGAAGAGAATAGGGCCCAATACTGACCCCTGTGGTACCCCACTAGTTACAGTGACCCAATCTGAGTGTTTACCGTTAATAACCACACTCTGTTTTCTATCACCTACAGCTCTACAGAACATGGTCGTAAATTGCATTCCCTAGTCAGACATAATGTAAAAGGGAAATCCATGAACACAAAAGATGTGCTGAATAGGGATGAGCTAACCCGTGAAGGTTCGGGTTCGCTTGGTTCGGACAAACTTTAGGCCAGAGTTCAGGTTCAGGACCCAAACTTGACCCCAAACCCGGACCCCATTGAATTCAATGGGGACCTAAACTTCACTTTATTATTTTCCAATATAACATGGTTATAAAGGAAAACAATATCATTGTTAAGACAGAATGCAAAAGAATATGGCAATTTAGGAAAAAGAAAACTCACCTCATCCACTTGATTGAGCTGCCAGAGTGTCTTCTATCTTCTTTCAGCAGGACCTGCAAAAGGACTTGCTATGACGACATTGTGCTCAACACATGCGTAGAGGGGGTCTGGGAAAATGTTGTTGACAAATTCTTGAAAGACTGCTAAAACATTGCTGAAATCAAATGGCATGAAAAGTTACTGTATGTTTAGTGCTCAAATCTAGTATTTAAAAGGTTGTCTGGTTACCAATATTAATGACCTTTCTTCAGGCTAAGTCACCAAAATCAAATTGGCGGGGTATAACTCCCATACCCCTACACTGTCCAGCAAGGGCTGCTTTCTCAAAATTGCTGCCTGCTTGCTACCAGCATTGCAATGGTCAGCAGGTGTATTTACAGCTCCTATTAACTTACGTTCTCTTTAGATGTAGTTGTTGGCTGACCCATGGGGTTAGAGATGCCAGTACTAAACACCAGGGGGTCAGGCAATATACTGCGCGTAGTGAGGATCAGGCCAAGGTTGAGGCAGGCAGAGTTTGTGCAAATCTGTGAAACTTTTCTGAGGTCAGGTCAGGCAGAACGTTGATCAGGCTACAGTCAGGGCAGGCAGCGGATAAGAGTCAAAGGCAGAGGAACGGTACATAGAGGTATGGATCTCCATACACCATTAAAACAAAGCTTGGAGTAAGCGACTTTGGATCTTGGATCTTTAGGCTTCCCAAATGTTTCTTGGAGCCATATTATTCCCTGATCAAGCTGCATAGCCAGATTCATTTCACTCAGAAGCAGGGAGCATATCCCTTCTGTGAAATCAACCACCACTATACTGCTGTGATGTTGGTTTTCAGCTCCAGGGCTCACAGAAACATACAAAGGAAGAAATCTCACTTATAGACATAACGGGGATAAGGGATGCTCTTATAATCTTCAAAAGCTGTGTAGAAGCAATTCTTTTATCAGGCTAGGGATCTCAGCTACTGTAGCTCTGACATGCCCCCATGTTCTTTGAGCCATCTTCTTTTAGTTGGTGACAGATCTTGCTTGACAACAGGTAGTAAACTGCAAATTACTATAGGTGGAGGTGAGACCCCTAGTGGCGATCATTTTACAGCTTTTTTCAGGGGGATTCAGGCATATTTTTAAATAAAGTGATTTCAAAATTTGCTATTTACACCATTCTCTGTTAAATTAAATGACATTGTGAAAAATAACAGTGATTATTTAATCTAAGTTGGGCAGCTATCTGACTCCTGTAAGAAAAAAAAGGAGTACTAAAGCTTTAAATAACAATGCAGGCCAACCTCCAAATGATTGTGAATGGCTAGGGGCAACAAAGTAACACACAGAACGCTAAATGACTAGTGTTGGGCGAGCATGCTCACCTGAACACTAATTCCCCTTGAGTCTTCTCCCTGCACATTTGTTGGCTGCAGGACTGGAAATCACTGTAATGCCGTAGCCATGTTGGTTACTGACATTACAGTGATTGGCTGGCTGGAGCGCGTCATCGGGTGCTATAAAGTCTTAGTCAGGGAGAGCTGCAGCCGGAGGGACAGATAGTGTAGGGATAGGAATTTGTTAGGTAGGGTTTAGTTTGAATCTATCAGACACTCAAAAGTCCTTTTAAGGACTATTATTTTATCTGGCTCCTATTTATATTATTTGGGCAACCTGCGCACAATTGTTTGGCCGCTGGTGACAGTGACACAACCTCTGCTACATCTGTTGTGTTACATTTGCGCATCCTAAATACCTGTGACATTCAGTGTAATTTTTTCTGCTGTTGGTGACAGCAACATTACCTGCGCTACATCTGCTGCATAACAATTGGACATCCTAAATACCTGTGACATTTAGTGTAATTTTTGGTCCACTGGTGACATTACCTGCGCTACATCTGCTGTATAATGTTTGCACATCCTAATTACCTGTGACATTCAGTGTAATTTTGGCTGCCGCTAGTGACAATTACATTACCTGTGCTGCATCTGCCGTGTAACGTTTGCACATCCTAAATACCTATGACACTGTGTAATTTTTTTTTGCTGCTGGTGACAACGACATTACCTGCACTACATCTCTCTAAAATTTGTGCATCCTAAATACCTGTGACATTGTGTAATTTTCTAACAATTTTTCCTCTAAAATCGATTTTATCTTCGGTTTTGTGCATATACAGTAATTGTCAGTCTGTAAAAGTGGCTTAATACTCGGACAACATTGTTCCAGCAGAAACCTGGGAGTCCAAGATGCATCCAGACATCCTCCCCATGCTGTTCCCAAACCATTTCAGTGGTGTTTACATCATTTTCTGACCTTTTCCTGTGAACCAGACACCCTCCCCTCTTCAGAGCAGGGGGTGCCTGGTTTAGTACTCTGGTTCTCCCATTGACTTCCATTGTGCTTTCCATTCCAAAATGTTCTACTCGAGCACCTGAGCACTTTGGTGCACCCTTGTCATGTCCCTAGATAAAACCTATTAAATCAATAATCTAAATAAATCTCTAAATCATTCTGTATAAAACCATGACCTCTCTATATTGGCTGTGTGAATAGATAACCATCTTTCATTGTTTTATGTACAGTCATGGCCAAAAGTTTTGAGAATGACACACATATTATATTTTCACATGATCTGCTGCCCTCTGGTTTTTATGTGTGTTTGTCAGATGTTTTTATCACATACAGAAATATAATTGCAATCATATTATGAGTAACAAAAGCTTATATTGACAGTTAGAATGAGTTAATGCAGCAAGTCAATATTTGCAGTGTTGACCCTTCTTCTTCAGGACCTCTGCAATTCTCCCTGGCATGCTCTCAATCAACTTCTGGACCAAATCCTGACTGATAGCAGTCCATTCTTGTACAATCAATGCTTGCATTTTGTCAGAATTTGTAGGTTTTTGTTTGTCCACCCGTCTCTTGATGATTGACCACAAGTTCTCAATGGGATTAAGATCTGGGGAGTTTCCAGGCCATGGACCCAAAATCTCTATGTTTTGTTCCCTGAGCCATTTAGTTATCACCTTTGCTTTATGGCAAGGTGCTCCATCATGCTGGAAAAGGCATTGTTGATCGCCAAACTGCTCTTGGACGGTTGGGAGAAGTTGCTCTCGGAGGACATTCTGGTACCATTCTTTATTCATGGCTGTGTTTTTAGACAAGACTGTGAGAGAGCCGATTCCCTTGGCTGAGAAGCAACCCCACACATGAATGGTTTCAGGATGCTTTACAGTTGGCATGAGACAAGACTGGTGGTAGCGCTCACCTCGTCTTCTCCGAATAAGCTGTTTTCCAGATGTCCCAAACAATCGAAAAGGGGATTCATCAGAGAAAATGACTTTACCCCAGTCCTAAGCAGTCCACTCCCTGTACCTTTTGCAGAATATCAGTCTGTCCCTGATGTTTTTTCTGGAGAGAAGTGGCTTCTTTGCTGCCCTCCTTGAGACCAGGCCTTGCTCCAAGAGTCTCCGCCTCACAGTGCGTGCAGATGCACTCACACCTGCCTGCTGCCATTTCCGAGCAAGCTCTGCACTGCTGGTAGCCCGATCCCGCAGCTGAAACACTTTTAAGAGACGGTCCTGGCGCTTGCTGGTCTTTCTTGGGCGCCCTGGAGCCTTTTTGGCAACAATGGAACCTCTCTTCTTGAAGTTCTTGATGATGCGATAGATTGTTGACTGAGGTGCAATCTTTCTAGCTGCGATACTCTTCCCTGTTAGGCCATTTTTGTGCAGTGCAATGATGACTGCACGTGTTTCTTTAGAGATAACCATGGTTAACAGAAGAGAAACAATGATGCCAAGCACCAGCCTCCTTTTAAAGTGTCCAGTGGTGTCATTCTTACTTAATCATGACAGATTGATCTCCAGCCCTGTCCTCATCAACACCCACACCTGTGTTAATGGAGCAATAACTGAAACGATGTTAGCTGGTCCTTTTAAGGCAGGGCTGCAATGATGTTGAAATGTGTTTTGGGGGATAAAGTTCATTTTCTAGGCAAATATTGACTTTGCAAGTAATTGCTGTTAAGCTGATCACTCTTTATAACATTCTGGAGTATATGCAAATTGCCATTATAAAAACTGAAGCAGTAGACTTTGTAAAAATTAATATTTGTATCATTCTCAAAACTTTTGGCCATGACTGTAAGGTAGAGATGTCCTGACTCATCAGTGTCCAAGCTCAGAATGACATCATTTCTATGTTTGGGATCAAAGTGCCTACATATATAACATATGTCTATATCAGAGCCCCAGCTGGGGTTCTGTGATACTTCATTTTCATCTTCCCTACCCTGTTGTGCTCACTACTGTACTTTGATATGTAAAATGGACGACAACATTAACAGCAAACCAAACAAATCGACTTGTAAAAACTTTGGCTTCATTTGGTGGATTAATTTTTGTAAATGATTCTAATCAATTTGATTCACTCATCTCTAATGGTAATGATGACGATGGTGATGATGATAATAATGCTGTATTTGGTGTCTGCTCAGTTTTCTATACATTTTTTTTTATGTTACTACAGGAGAACAATCACACTGCGGTCAGAGAATTTTACCTTTTGGGCGTTCAAGTCAGTCAACATTTAAGAATTTTCGTCTTCTGTCTTCTCCTGGTGGTTTACCACGGGACAATATGCGGGAATCTCCTGATCATCATCTTGGTGTCCACCAGCAAGAACCTCCACACCCCAATGTACTTCTTCATCTCACAACTGTCCATTAGTGATATCATTTTGATCACAGATATTGTCCCCAACATGCTCCACATCCTACTTAATAATGGAGGAACCATTACTTTTATTGGTTGCATTACTCAGTTTTTTGTGTTCAGTGTTGCAGAAGCATTTGATTGTTTCCTTCTCACAATGATGTCCTATGACAGATATGTGGCCATCTGTAATCCCCTCCATTACTCCTCCATCATGACAAATGAATATTGTGTGAAATTAGTTGTTTCCTATTGGCTAGCAGTTTTTTTCATTGTAGGCATTGAAACTTCATCAGTATTAATGCTAAGGTTTTGTGGAAAAAATACAATTGACCATTTATTCTGTGATCTGGTTCCATTGCTAGAAATTGCCTGTTCAGGTACTCACTTGATTGGAATAGTAGTCTCTATGGTAGGTCCTCCAATACTTGTTATCCCAATCACAATAATAATAGTGTTATATGTTAATATTATTTCCGCCATCTTAAGGATGTCATCTAATATCAGTAGAAAGAAAGTCTTCTCCACCTGCAGCTCACACCTCATTGTGGTCTCCATATTTTACTGGACAATGTTCTGTGTTTATCTTGTCCCAGCAAAAGGACAATCATTGACCATCAGTAAAGTCCTTTCTCTGCTCTATACTGTGTTCACTCCTTTCGTAAACCCCATAATATACAGTTTAAGAAATAAGGACATTATGAAAGCCATACAGGAAACATTTTTTTAAATCTTCGCCTTGGCTCAGTTATGTGCCCCCAGTAATATGCCCAGTTATGTGACCCCAGTAATACGCCCGGCTATGGCCCCAGTAATATGCCCAGCTGTGCCCCCAGTGATATTCCCAGCTGTACCCCCAGTAATATGTCCAGCTGCGCCCCTAATAATATGTCCAGTTATGTATCCCTCACAGAAAGTTAAAAAATAAAAATAAACACCACATACTCAGCTTGTTTCTAGCAGCAGCAGCAACAGGAGGACATTGGCTGCTCTGGTCTGTGGAGGAGTCGGAACTGAGGCTGACTGCCGTCCGGCTCTGCCCCCGCACAGGTAAGAGGTGTAGAGAGCCAGCAGGGGGGAGGAATGATGAAGCTGGGAGCAGATGCCGGCTCTCTACTTCATAATAATATAGGCAACTGTTTCTGCTTCCTATGGAAGCAGAGACAGCTGCCAGATAGAGGGACATAGCTCCCCCATACCGGGACAGCAGGACAGCCACTGCAATCTGTGACTGTCCTGCCAAATCTGGGACAGTTAGAAGGTATATGTTCTTTGTGTCTGTATATAGTGTGGTTCACTGTGACATTCTGTGACTTGTAGGCTGGCAGCATACGCTCTTGAGTACTTGCTGTGGTTGACATTCCACCTTACTAGGGGCACTATAGGGACATTAATGGGGGCAGTTTAGGGACATTACTGGCGACAGTGAAAGAACATTACGGGGGGTAGTAGGGGGATACTACTGAAGAGAATTGTGGTGTTATTATTTTTTACCAGAGACACAATAGGGGGCATTAATTACTGGAGGCAAACTAGTCAAACAAAACAATAGCTGATCTCAGGGTGACCAGCTACGAAAAACACCGTGGAGCCTCATTTAAGAGTCTCAACACAGCAATCCAAAGTGCAAAGCTCCCTGGGAAACAGTAATATGCAAAATAACCGTGGAGCCCCAGTTATGGGTCTACAACACAGTGAAAGCCAGATACCCCTCAAAGGAAGGAAAACCAAGCAAAGGGGTGTCCCCATTACAGAGATCACAAAATCCACCATATAAAGTGGCCCCTATGTCAAGATCCCGCTCTTTTACAAGCTTTAAGGATGTGACGGGGAAAACCTAAGCCAGTTATCCATCCACAGACAGCTGTTTTGGGGTATTGCCCCTCATCAGTGTGGAGTAGGATTCTCGCTAACCGGGAGCAATGCCTTGGAGACTACTCAAACAAAACAATAGCTTTGATTACTTCTTTGCACACTCTTGGCATTCTCTTGATGAGCTTCAAGAGGTAGTCACCTGAAATGGTTTTCACTTCACAGGTGTGCCCTGTCAGGTATAATAAGTGGGATTTCTTGCCTTATAAATGGGGTTGGGCAGAAGTCAGGAGGATACACAGCTGATAGTCCTACTGAATAGACTGTTATAATTTGAATTATGGCAAGAAAAATGCAGCTAAGTAAAGAAAAACGAGTGGCCATCATTACTTTAAGAAATGAAGGTCAGTCAGTCCGAAAAATTGGGAAAACTTTGAAAGTGCAGTCGCAAAAACATCAAGCGCTACAAAGAAACTGGCTCACATGAGGACCGCCCCAGGAAAGGAAGGCCATCTCTGCTGCAGAGGATAAGTTCATCCGAGCCTCACCAGCCTCAGAAATCGCAGGTTAACAGCAGCTCAAATTAGAGACCAGGTCAATGCCACACAGAGTTCTAGCAGCAGACACATCTCTACAACAACTGTTAAGAGGAGACTGTGTGTAGCAGGCCTTCATGGTAAAATAGCTGCTAGGAAACCACTGCTAAGGACAGGCAACAAGCAGAAGAGACTTGTTTGGGCTAAAGAATACAAGGAATGGACATTAGACCAGTGGAAATCTGTGCTTTGGTCTGATGAGTCCAAATTTGAGATCTTTGGTTCCAACCACCGTGTCTTTGTTCGACTCAGAAAAGGTGAACGGATGGACTCTACATGCCTGGTTCCCACCGTGAAGCATGGAGGAGGAGGTGTGATGGTGTGGGGGTGCTTTGCTGGTGACACTGTTGGGGATTTATTCAAAATTGAAGGCATACTGAACCAGCATGGCTACCACAGCATCTTGCAGCGGCATGCTATTCCATCCGGTTTGCACAGTTTTCCAGACTGTGTAAGGGCTATTTGACCAAGAAGGAGAGTGATGGGGTGCTACGCCAGATGACCTGGCCTCCACAATCACCAGACCTGAACCCAATCGAGATGGTTTGGGGTGAGCTGGACCACAGAGTGAAGGCAAAAGGGCCAACAAGTGCTAAGCATCTCTGGGAACACCTTCAAGACTGTTGGAATACCATTTCAGGTGACTACCTCTTGAAGCTCATCAAGAGAATGCCAAGAGTGTGCAAAGCAGTAATTAAAGCAAAAGGTGGCTACTTTGAAGAACCTAGAATATAAGACATATTTTCAGTTGTTTCACACTTTTTTGTTAAGTATATAATTCCACATGTGTTAATCCATAGTGTTGATGCCTTCAGTGTGAATCTACAATTTTCATAGTCATGAAAATACAGAAAACTCTTTGAATGAGGTGTGTCCAAACTTTTGGTCTGTACTGTATATATATATATATATATATATATATATATATATATATAGAGAGAGAGAGAGAGAGAGAGAGAATTCAAATATTTCATGAAATAAGTCATATTTTTGTGTTTTTGTCATTAGTGGTGAAAATGGTATGTTTTTTTTTTTGTTTTGTGTTTTTTTTTGTTAAATCATTTTGCATAGATCACGTCACATATTGTATGGTCAAAGGCGTTTTCTAGGACCCAGCGGTTCTCACAAACCCATGTCAATTACACATAACACAAATATCCTTACAGTTCCAAAGTTGTGTGAATCAGACTCTCTATAACTTGGACATATGACACTCTTTTTCTGGAAATCCAGTTTCTGCCGACATCACCTCCTTTGCTAGGTTTCTGGCCAGGTCTATGGATAGGATACTATTGCCACTGTGGATAGGGACAGAACCATTTCTCTCCTTGGCACATCAGCAAAATCCTGAATCTACCTAAGCTACACATGCACCAAGGAAAGGGATAGCTCTGACCCCGTCCAAAGCAGAAGTGCTTTAAACCTGGCCAGAAACCTGGTAAAGGTCGGCAGAAGCTGGATTTTCAGAAGACCAATGTTATGTGACCGAGTTTCCAGGATGTCAATCCACAAAACTTCTGAACTGTATATTATAAACTTTGTCCTACAGGGGTGAAATTAAGGTTCTTGAATGGTCCAGACCCTCATGGGAGCACATAGGGATTTTTTAATATCTATACAACATGGGTTATGTATAGTAATGAGAGTAGTTTTGAAAAATTTGATTTGGCAGCTTTGCCAAATTTTGACAAGAAATCCATTTTGTCCCAAGTTACTGCCTCACAAATCTCTTTCCATTGTATGAAGCGGGTGCAATGACGGGGAATGAAAATCACACAGCCCCCAATCATTTAACCTCTCAGATGCGGCCTTCAACACTCATCATGGTATGTATATATATATATATATATACTCTCCTCATCCACTTGATTGCAAAGAGGCTTTTCACTCCCGTCTTGATTGAAGAAAACCCGCCAAAGGACCTGCGGCGAGCGTGATGACATTACCTCATTATCCCACTGGGGCCCATCAGCTTCAAGGCCAATCCCCATTGGATTTGGAAGTAGATTCACTTATTACCATCAATGAGTCCAAAAGTACACATATCGATCATGGTGAAGTTCTCTCCATCAGCCTCATCTCTTCTTCTGTCTTTCCAGATATCTCCTCAGTTTTTGAATTCCACAATTTTTTTTTCAACCTATGGGACAATGTTCATTAAGAAGAAAAAATGTAGAAGGGGGTCTGGGAGAGGCTAAAAAAGAAAAGACTAACTTTTGAGGGAGGAGTTGCAGAGCGCAATGAGGAGAAAGTGAAGCAAGTGAGGACAAGAAGGACATAAACACCCATGTATTTTGTACTCGCCTAGGTGGTTTATCTGCCCAAGGAACAGGAGAGGTGCAGGAGGAGAAGGAGGAGCATATGTAGCTGGAGAACAATGACAAAGATGATGCAGATGACCCTAATTGATCATAGCAGTATGCAGTGGAGATGAATGCAGAGAGGCCCTCTGAGCAGGGGCGGATTGGCAATGTACCCCACCGGGACACTTCCCAGTGGGCCGATTGCCTAAAGTATGCTGTGGGCCGGTGTCAGCAGGGTGAGCAGCGGCCGCCGCCCTCACTACAATACACATTACAATACACATTGCGGCCACCAGCAGCCCTGCTATCTCATTATCATAACAATGTCATGATAATGAGATCGTAGCAGGGCAGCTGCTGGCCGCAATGTGTATTGTATTGCAATGTGTATTGTACAGAGGGCGGCGGCCGCCGCTGGCCCTCCTGTGATCTTCTTATCATTCCCTATTGTGCAGCCCCTGCCTCTCATAATGTACTCACCCCTGTACCTCCTGCTGTCAGGTCCTTTAACACCCGACAGCAGGAGAGAGCTCACTATCCTCTTCAGATGGGAAAGGACCTGTGGCTCCTCCCACTCCCAGCGTCAGCGCGACTGACGCTGTGTCATCACCCCTATCCCTCCTGCTCCAGGACACAGGCCAGAAGAGGCTGCTCCAGGTCTGCACACAAAGGTAAGTTTTTTTGTTTGTTTGTTTTTTGCCAGCCATTAACAATAAGGGGTCAGGGCACATTTAAGTGTCCACTGTACATTACTGGGGCAGGGAGGGACATTACTGGGGGCAGGGGGGCATTACTGGGGACAGAAGGGAAATTACTGGGGACTCTATAGTAACATTACTGGGAGCAGAGGGGAAATTACTGGGGGCTCTATAGTGACATAACAGGGAGCAGGGGGCATTAATGGGGATGCTATAGTGACATTACTGGGGGAAGGGGGCATTACTGGGGCTTGTATAGTGACATTACTGGAAGCAGGACGGCATTACTGGGGGCTTTATAGTGACATTACTGGGGTGGGGGTGGGGTGGTATTACTGGGGCAGAGGGGCATTACTGGGAGAGCTATAAGGACATTACTGGGGCCAGGGTGCATTACTGGGGGCTCTATATTGACATTACTGGGGGTGGGAGCATTACTATGGCCGCTATAGGAATATTACTGGGGTGGGGGGCATTACTGGAGGGCAAGGGGAGGACATGATATAATGCTCCCTCTATGGTATTTCTGGCCCCGCCTCTCTCAATCTTGGCCCGCCCACAATTTGGGGCCACTTTTTTTTTTTTTTCCAGGGCCACTTTTAATTCCCAATCCGCCCCTGCCTCTGAGTCCCCTGCACAAATGGCCAATTCCATGGTGTCATGTTTGGGATGACTACTGGCTATCCACATTGTTAGACCGTGACTACAGGTCAAAAATGGATGCATTTTTTAGACCTTCTGAGAGGGATGCTACAATGGACTTCTATAAAGAAATTCTGTGTAGTTGGTTGGTTGCTGCAAGCACCATCTGCCATCCTCAGGATGGTGTGACCGAGGAGACCCCCTGCACTCACACTCCACTGCCATCATTGGTGGGGGTTGGGGGGGGGCAGGAACAGCACCAGCTCTATTATCAGAAAATGGGTTCTCTGGTGAGCAGTTTTCTTCAGCAGCAGCAGTTGGGCATCCAGCAGAACCTCATCCAGCTGCTGGTGGTATACTTGGACTGAACCTTGTCACCCATGATCCAAGATCCCCTGGACTACTGGACATGCAAACTTGAAGTTTGTCCTCAAGTGGCTGAGGGTATGCTATCCTGCCCAGCCTATAATGTGGCATAAGATCACAGGTTCAATGCGGCAGGGGGCATAGTTACCCCTAAGAAAACTTGCT
This sequence comes from Rhinella marina, assembly GCA_900303285.1. Taxonomy (NCBI): domain Eukaryota; kingdom Metazoa; phylum Chordata; class Amphibia; order Anura; family Bufonidae; genus Rhinella; species Rhinella marina. The sequence continues at coordinate 120,583 of ONZH01029360.1, forward strand.
TTTTTTCCCCAAAATGTTGAGAGACTAACCTTCATAAAGATGAATCAGGGGTGGGTTAACCAGGATTTCCAGACACTGGTGCCTGAAGAATAGATCATGTTGCTAATGATTACACTTAAGTGTGCTGCCATACTGGAATATTCATCAAAATGGGCCATTGCTTCTGGCCACCATTCTGACACTGCCACTCACCTGATGTTACCAGCCTGCTGCCTCTACTGCCATTCCTACAATGGTGCTTCTTGGCCTATTGATATGTTCATGGTAATTTTTTAAAATTATATATGCCTACAACTGGTCCTTGCTATCACACTTCTGTTGTTGGGTCCTGCTACTACTGTGATCTTCAATCTTGTTTGCCTGTATGCCACTGCTGCTGCCCCTCCCCCACTCTGTCATGTGGCCACTTTGTCACTTTTACTGCCACTGCTGTTGCTGCCCTCCTCCCCAGTCTGTCATTTGACCACTGTTGTCACTGTTACTGCCACTTCTGCTGCCACCCCCTCACTCTGTCACAGGGCCACTATTTTCATTGTTACTGCCACTGCTGCTACTGCCACCCTCCCCACTCTGTCATGGGACCATTATTTTATACTACTTATTAAGAAATTTATTAGACCAGCACACTGGGATTGGGCTCCCAAGTTGGTTAAAAAATACTGTGTTATTCATCTGTAACTTTAACCCCTTAAGGACAGAGCCCATTTTGGCCTTAATGTCTGGGCCAAATTTTAGAATTCTGACATGTGTCTCTTCAATAAGTAATAACTTTGGGATGGTTTTACAGATCCCAGTGATTCTGAGATTGTTTTTTCGCGGCATATTCTACTTTATGTTAGTAATAGATTTAGGTCGATATTTGCAGTGTTTCCTTGTGAAAAATTCCACAATTTCATGAAAAATTGGAAAAAATTGCTTTTTTTTACTTTAAAATTCTCAGCCTCTAAACTACATAGCGACACCACATAAATTAGATATAGATTCATATCTACAATATGTCTACTTTATGTTGGCATCAGTTTTTTAGCGTGCTTTTATATTTTCACGGCATAAGAGGGCTCCATAGTTTATTAGCAATTTTCCAAATTTTCATGAAATTTTCAAAATCAGATTTTTTGCGGGACAAGTCCAGTTTTCAAGTGGATTTGAGGGACCTGCATGTTAGAAAACCCAATAACTCACCCCATTTTAAAAACGTCACCCCTCAAAGTACTCATAATTAGATTGCTGAAGTTTGTAAACCCTATAGATGTCTCACAGGAATAACCCAAAGATAGTCTGTAAAAATGGAAAATCAGATTTTTTAGACTTACACATTGGTGTAACCTCAAATTTTTCATTTTCACAAAGGGTATAAGGATAAAAAGCCCCACAAAATTTGTGGTGCAATATCTCCCGAGAACGGAAATACCCCACATGTTTATGTAAAGTATTGTGTGGGTGCACAGAACGGCTTAGAAAGGAAGCAGCACAGTGTGAATTTTGGAGAGTGGATTTGGCTGGAATAGTCACTGGGGGCTATGTTGCGTTCACAAAGCCCCCCTTTGTCTGAACACTGTAAACCCCTCACATGTGACCCCATTTTGAAAGCGACACCCCTCAAGGAACATTTCAAGGGGTGCAGTGATCAGTTAGACCCAATTGGTAAATTACAGAAATTTAGGAAAGTGGACAGTGAAAATGAAAAATCAATTTTTTTGTTTTCACTGTCCACTTTCCTAAATTTCTGTAATTTACCTATTGGATCTAACTGATCACTGCACCCCTTGAAATGTTCCTTGAGGGGTGTTGTTTCCAAAATGGGGTCACATATGGAGGTTTTCTACTGTTCAGATACGGGGGGGATGGGCTTTGTAAACGCAACATAGCCCCCAGTGACAATTCCAGCCAAATCCACTCTCCAAAATCCAAAGGGGGCTCTTTCCTTTCTAAGCCATGCTGTGGGCCCATACACCACTTTATATCCACATATGGGGTATCTACATTCTCGGGAGAAATTGCATCACAAATATTGGGGGGCTTTTTCTCCTTATAACCCTTTTGATAATGAAAAATATGGGCCTACCTCAACATATAAGTGTAAAAAATTTATTTTTTTTTCATTTCCATTGTCCACTTTAATAAATTTCTGTAAGTTACCTATAGGGTCTAACTGTTCACTGCACCCCTTAAAATGTTCCTTGAGGGGTGTCATTTCCAAAATGGGGTCACTTTTTGGGGGTGTTCACTGTTCAGATACCAGGGGGGCTTTGTAAAAGCAACATGGCCCCCCAGTGACAATTCCAGGCCAAATCCACTCTCCAAAATCCAAAGGGGGCTCTTTCCTTTCTAAGCCATGCTGTGGGCCCATACACCACTTTATATCCACATATGGGGTATCTACATTCTCGGGAGAAATTGCATCACAAATATTGGGGGGCTTTTTCTCCTTATAACCCTTTTGATAATGAAAAACATGGGCCTACCTCAACATATAAGTGTAAAAAATTTATTTTTTTTCATTTCCATTGTCCACTTTAATAAATTTCTGTAAGTTACCTATAGGGTCTAACTGTTCACTGCACCCCTTAAAATGTTCCTTGAGGGGTGTCATTTCCAAAATGGGGTCACTTTTTGGGGGGTGTTCACTGTTCAGATACCAGGGGGGCTTTGTAAAAGCAACATGGCCCCCCGGTGACAATTCCAGCCAAATCCACTCTCCAAAATCCAAAGGGGGCTCTTTCCTTTATAAGCCATGTTGTGGGCCCGTACACCACTTTATATCCACATATGGGGTACCTACATTCTCAGGAGAAATTGCATCATAAATTTTGTGGTGCTTTTTCTCTTTACACCCTTTGTGAAAATAAAAAATTTAGGCCTACACCAGCATCTAAGTATAACAAAAATACATTTTTTACGCTTATATGTTTGGGTAGGCCCAAATTTTTCATTTTTACAAGTGGTATAAGGACAAAAAGCCCCACAAAATTTGTGATGCAATTTCTCCTGAGAACGTAGATACCCCATATGTGGATGTAAAGCTGTGTGTGGTTGCACAGCATGGCTTAGAAAAGAAAGAGCACCCTTTTGGATTTTTAACAGTGGATTTGGCTGGAATTGTCACTGGGGGCTATGTCACTTTTACAAAGCCCCCCTGTGTCTAAACAGTGGAAACCCCCCACATGTGATCCCATTTTGGAAACGACACCCCCAAGGAACATTTCAATGGGTGCAATAAGTGGTAAAACCCCATAGGTAAATTACTGTAGTTTGGGAAAATGAATGGTGAAATGAAAAACCCATTTTTTTATCTCCACTATCCATTTTCCCAAACTACAGTAACTTACCTATGGAGTCTAACCACTCATTGCACCCATTGAAATGTTCCTTGAGGGGTTATGTTTCCAAAATGGGGTCACATGTGGGGGTTTCCACTGTCCAGACACTAGGGGGGCTTTGTAACCGTGACATAGCCTCCAGTGACAATTCCAGCAAAATCCAAAATCCAAAGGTCACTCCTTCCTTTCTAAGCCCTACTGTGCGGGCACACACCACTTTACATCTACATATGGGGTATCTAGGTTCTCAGGAGAAATTGCATTAGAAATAGTGGGGGGCTTTTTCTCCTAAGACCCCTTGTGAAAATGAAAAATTTGGGCCTACCCCTATATATAAGTGTAAAAAAAAACCCCTATTTTTTACACTTATTTGTTGGGTGGGCACAATTTTTTCATTTTTATAAGGGGTCTTAGGAGAAAAAGCCCCCCAATATTTGTAATGCAATTTCTCCTGAGAATGTAGATACCCAATATGTGGATGTAAAGTGGTGTGTGCCCGCACAGTAGGGCTTAGAATGAAAGGAGCGCCCTTTGCATTAGTCTGGAATTGCAATGTATTTCTATTACCAGGAGTGAACAGGGCAGGAATTCCTCTGCGTTCCGGAGTACCTGGCTTGTGACATCACTCCAGTTGTGACATCACGCTATACTAGTGCAGCGCCGAAGCCATGAATGGCAGGATTAGCTCTATTGAGCAATTCACTACCCGTCGCTGCACTGTGAAAGCGTGATGTCACAACCGGAGTGATGTCACAGGCCAAGTGCTCCGGAGTGCAGAGGGATTCCTGCCCTGTTCACTCCTGGTAATAGAAATACATTACAAAGTTTTATAACTATGTAATGTATTTCGAGGGGGCCGGAGTTTTCAACACAACACTACACTATACTACAGGGCCATAGGCTGACCAGATGGACATGTCTTCATTCAGCCTTACAAACTATGTAATCCATTTACACAGCAATGGATAACATAGTTTGTAAGGTCGAACAAAGACATGAGTCCATCTGGTTTAGCCTATGGCCCTGTAGTGTTGATCCAGAGGAAGGCAAAAACACCAGGAGGCAGACGCCAATTTACCTCACTGTAAGGAAAAATTCCTTCCTGACTCCAATCTGGCAATCGGAATAAATCCCTGGATCAACAACCTTCTCGGTTGAGTTCACCGTGACCGTTTCCTCTGGTCCATGGTGTCTCAACGCTCTTACAGGGAAGAATCCCAGGGGTGACCTAAAAAAATGGGGACAAAGATCACAGAAATCTAATACTCCATAGACGTGTGGTACGCCTTGAAGCATTCATTTATGCAGAGGCCCGGGTGATCGGGACAGGTGTCACATTGATATCTGGTGTCCCTTCGTATACCTCATTTGTAACACACTCTGCATTTTTTCTGTGATCGTCCCTTTTTCTCGGTGTGGGGGACTTCACCCGGTAAATGTTGCCCTGGGACAATACGGGGGCCTTCAGTTCCAGAGGTCCTCGCCTGTTCTTGGTCACCAAATATCAAGGCCTTTATTACTACCTCCTGGAACTGAAGGAATCTCCCTGTGTAACCGTTCAAGCAGCAAAGAACAAAGGCGTTGTACATTGCCGTTTGAACCATGTGGACAACCAGCTTCTTGTACCAGACTCTGGTTTTCCTCATGGCGTTATATGGTTTGAGGACTTGATCAAACAGATCAACTCCTCCCATATAATGGTTGTAATCCACAACACAGTTCGGCTTTAGGATCTGTGTTGTGGAACGACGCAGCGTCACAGGGGTGCTGACGCTGTCATGTATGGTGGTCAGCATAAGGACATCCCTTTTGTCCTTATATCTGACCAGCAACATGCTCTCACTACAATAGGCCCTACTATCGCCCCGTGGCATCGGTGTTGCTAACGGGGAGGTTGGGAGGCCTCTCAGGTTTTTCCTTGCAGTGCCGCAAGCTGTGGTAGCTCGGGCAGCAAGGGCCTGAAAGAGATGGACGTTGGTGTAGAAGTTATCAACGTACAGTTGATAACCCTTGTCCAGCAGTGGGAACATTAGATCCCACACTATTTTCCCACTAACTCCAAGGGTGGGGGGGGCATTCTGTGGGCTCTATGCTGGTATCCCTCCCTTCGTAAACTCTAAACCTGTAAGTGTACCCGGAGGTACTCTCACAGAGTTTATAGAGTTTAATCCCGTACCGTGCCCGCTTACTGGGCAGGCACTGCCGGAAGTGAAGTCTGCCCTTGAAACTTACTAGGGACTTGTCAAGGGACAGAAACTTCTCCGGGGTATAGGCCTCAACAAATTTCTTGGCGAAGTGATCTATGACCGTCCGTAATTTGAACAGCCGGTCATATGTGGGGTGATCACGGGGTGGACACATTGCATTATCATTATAATGCAAGAACTTTAGGATGAGTTTGAACCATTGCCGTGCCATCGCCATGCGGTATATTGGAGTGTTGTACATAATGTCACCACTCCAATATTGCCGAATTTTGGGTTTCCTCACTAGACCCATATGCAGCAAGAGACCCCAAAATGTCCTAATCTCTGCTGCATTCACAGGCATCCACGCCTGTGGGGGTCTATGATAGCAAGACGTCGGGTTTTGAGCCAGGAATTGACTGGCATATAAATTTGTTTGCACCACCATGTGCTCAACAAATTCATCACAGAAAAAGAATGTAAAAAAATCAATTTCTGTGAAATTTGTTGTGCACATCTGGATTCCTGCATGGCCCACAAACGCAGGAATGCATGGTGCATAATTTGGGGTGGCTGGGGTCCACACAGGAGCTCCTGTATGGGGGGGCTCCTGTGCGACCGTTCTGGGACGTCGCCTAATTGGACGCTCGTCATCACTGGATGACGAGGAGAAAGAAGAATGGAGGAAAGCAGCATCCTCTTCTTCTTCCTCACTGGCGGTGTCGGTGTTAGAGTTATTGGCAATAATTTCATATGCCTCCGACACCGTATACCCCTGTGGGATCTGCGGGACATTTTTATTTTCTAGGGGGAATGTGATGTGTGTGTGGGGGGTGAAATTAGTTTATTATGTGTGTAGTGTAGTGTAGGGCAGTGTAGTGATTTTACTTTCAACCAGTGTCACTTTTTACCGGTGTGCGTCCACTGGATGCACGCCAGGAAAAAAACTGATAACACTACTTATCAGCCGCAAAAAAAATGGTTCAATAAGCAATTATCAGCCACAGACATGGACAATCTGGCCACACAGATGTTGGCGCAGATGAAAAAGAAAAGAAAAGAAATAGAAAATAAAACAGCCCAAATTAGTAGGGAGCAGACAGATCCAGGCAGGCCACTAGGCGGCACTGCTCTGCATCAAAATGAAGATCACTCACCACCAAGGAGGCAGGCAGCGGCAGCAGCGAGGGGGACGGAGGACGGAGGACTACAGGACAGCTAAGCTATATGGGACAGGGGGGCCAGGGGGGCACTGTACTAACCAGGCACCTGCTCAGCTCACGATCGGGACAAACAGGAAGCGGGCTGAGCAGGTGCCTTTACTTACATTTAATGTTTTGGCCAGTGATTGGTCAGTGACCAGTCACTGACCAATCACAGCCGATCGCGGGGGCGGGGGGGACACCCTGACACCCCCTAACCCCTGACACTCGGCGGGGATTCACACTACAGAATAGCGCTATCCCCGCCGAATATAAGCGCCGAGTACCCGGTGCCTGCTGTGAATGGCTGGTCTGAATAGACCAGTCATTCACAGCGATCGCCATTATGGGGGGGCACGGCCCCCCCCCGAGGCCTTCACTACAGATGGCTGGCTGTGGCTAACAGCCGCCATCACAGCATGTAAACCCCGCTGCACTGCGCAGCGGGTGTTTACATGCAGGGCGTACCGATACGCCCTGTAGTGCGAACTACCTTGCGCCCTGGACGCACCGGTACGTCCATTGTCGCCAAGGGGTTAAAGACTTCACACTTAGATTGGGACACCAAGTGGAAAAAATGTGCCTAAGGATAGGTTTACACCAGCATTTCTCTGGTTTTCAGCCTTCCATCTGACAGATCGACCCTCCTGTTCTTTAAAACTGTAACAAACGTTTTGGTTTTATTTAACCTATACTTCAATGGAGGATGGATGTCATTCCATTCATTTGCTCCAATTGCATCGGAAATCCATTTTTATGCCAGATTTGAAAACACTGCTTTCAGGCAAATTGGCCTGGGTACACCTGATTTACAGTGATTCATGACAAATTCATTTGTAAAGAATTGCATTTTCAAAACTTCACTCTTCTTTATTTTTGGCCATAATTCCAAAAGGTATGTTTGGCTCATAGTTACAGAATAGCGAATCTTCAAAAATTTGCTTAGGCGAATAATCAACAAATTTATAACAAGATAATAAGATTTTTTTCTTAATACAAATTTATTTGGTCGAAGTGGCGTTAAAAAATAATCGTTGTTCTGCAAACATTCCTGCACAAATTACGAACATACAGTCTAACCGTTATTAAAAGAGCGCTACTGAACTGAATACATAAGCATTGGCGTACAAAGTATGTACGAATCCTTAGCGTACTATTGTCTCACGATTGTGTTATATGTATGCACCCACAACGCTAGGCCACAGCATACAGTCCTCAGAGGCAGTATGAGCTAGAAATGTAAGGTGATCACTGCTAGCTATCCAGCTAAGTGGATAATTTACCAAGGACACCATACAGTAAGTGCATAATAGGACACATTGCAGTACCTGAAAAAGAATACACACAATGGGCTAAAGTGCTTGAACGTTGCTGAATCTGTAAAAAACATTATTGCTAAAATACTGTAAGGACATAATTATGCAAACATTTTAGTGCAATCAATTTCACATTTGCAAGCATAATAGGCTCAGATATACGTTTGAGTCTCATTTCTTGGCTGCTTGGCATAAAACACTGGAACACATAGTCCAAAATTCAATCCACGTGAGGTAATTTTGCAATCCAAACAAGTAACATGTAATCCACATGGATAATATAAAGCAGCAGCAAATAGAGAATCCTTTTTGCAAAGGGTGCTCCCAAATAACCTGAGAAGGGGGTGGGGGAGGAAAAAAGGTGTGCTTAGGCGCAGCTGGTAATTTTCTGCAGAATGGGTGGAGTGCTGACAAGCCATGGCCATCTGGGTGAAAGTCAAACAGGAGGCAATAAAAACAAGATAAGAAACATGATAACTAGCTCTCACCCGTCAGGTGCAGCCCATGTTGTGGCTCCCATAGGTCCAGACTATGAGGTGTCCTTTAAGTCATCCAGACAGAAACAGCCAGTTGTAGAAGGGTTCCTCAGATGAGGGACCTGAAGTCCTCCTCGCTGCTACTGCTGCTGAAGGACAAAAGAGGCCTCCTGCCTCCCTAGGCCACGTTGGCTGCTGCGGTTGAGCTCCACTGCCCTCTGCTGCTTGAATTTGGACTTGACCGGGTGGTACTGATCACACTGGTGAGCGCTGCTGCCAATTGAGCCTTCATCTTTCCGGATCCTCCTGCTGGGACAGCAGAGGTAAGGATTTCTGGTGGCAGCAGCTGAGGCAAGGCTGCACCCAAGGAAGAACCACCAGCTCCCAGGGCTTCTGCTGATGCCATTTTCCACGGTAGCTGGTACTGGATCAGTGTGGATTGGAAAGTGAAAGATGAGGTAGTCAGCTGACCCAGGTGAAAGGACTGTGGTGGTGGTGGCAATCCAAGGATTAGAGGCTCCGGCTGTGGCTGTGGTTTCTCTCTGAAACGGAAGGTGCCATCTGCTGTCTCTTGTAGGCAGCGCATGCGTCCTGAGGCTGCTGGATTATCCGGCGAGGTCTCGGCTGGTGATGCAGGGACCAGGGGCTTGGTCAGTAACGTAGCAAAGGGGCCTTTCAAGGATGCCATGGGGGTATATTCTACCTGATCCCCCATGTATAGGCTGTGACGGGCTTGGGGCAGGTAAGGCCATTTAACAGACCTGCGGCATACAAAGTACTTTTCCCCGTCCCCATGCCTCTCTCCACCGAAAACCATATGACGGTTCCTTTGCGCCTTTCCAGCTTAGAGTCTTCCGGCCTCGGTTGGTCAAGCACTTGGATGACCCAGTCCTCCACTGCTTTCTTATAGTCCCATAGGGTCTGGGTGTGGGCTGTCACTAATGTATGCACGATGGGATTCTGCCGCATGGAAGTTGTTCTCCTGGGGGGCGGAATGGACACTCCAGCCGCTTCTGCTGCACCAGCAGATACGGTGGACACCTCTAGTGCCCGTGCGATTCTCGGGGTCACTTGTGCCACTGTGATCTCTTTGGGCCTCTCCAGTGGTTTGGGGTCACTATCCCACACCATCTCTCCCCACTTTAGACTTAGTTCATGCGCCATTCTGTCTTGTTTACCGCTGGCTTGAACTGGAGAGGAGGGCGGAGTAATGAGGGAGGAGTCTTCACTCCCTATACTTGCAAACCAAAAAGAAAGTTCCCACTGGGCTGGGCTGGTTTTTCTCGCTTCTGAGGTGGTGGTGGGGGGGGCGTATCTTCACTTCCCACTCTTGAGGGTGCGTATCGTCATTTTACCGCTTCAGGGGCAAGAAGAATGCGTATGTAGCGTTAACGTACACAATTTTAATAACATTTAATATTCGTACAAAGCGAATCTGAAAAAATCCGGATTCACTTCGGAGTAGGAAATAAGGAGGATTTGTAACGAATATACGCAACGGCGAATAGATTTGCTCATCTCTACTCATAGCCAACACTGCGGATCACCAACAGAACACCACACCCTCAATGAAGCATGTGATTTGGGGCTGTTTTTCCTGCAGTTGGAACTGGGACTTTAGTGAAGGTGGAGGAAATTATGAACAATTCCAAATATCAGTCAATTTTGGAACAAAACATTCAGGCCTGAAGATGAACAGGAATTGCACCTTTCAGAATAACAGTCCAAGCATACCTCCACATCAACAAAAGAATGACTTCACCAGATGAAGATCAAAGTTTTGAAATGGCCCAGCCAGGGCACAGACCTGAACCCAATTGAAAATCTGTCGGCTGATCTGAAGAGGGCTGTACACAGGAGATGTCATTGCAACCTTACAGATTTGGAGCACTTTTGTGAGGAAAAGTGGACAAAGTCCACACTTCCATTTTTCATGTACGTGTGTTGTCCGTTTTTTTGCTTTTTTTTTTTTTTTTTTTTTTTTCATTGATAGCATACTGATCAATTTATTTTAATATGTTTGTCCACATTTCCGTAATTTTCTGCTGTCCGTCTGTCGGCAAAAATTCCACGGACGCATGCACTACTTTCATCCATGTCCTGGACTGCAAACATCTATTGAAGTCTAAGGGTCTATGAAAATCGCTGACACAACACGGATGGCATCTCTAGTCCGTCCAATTTTCATGGAAGTCAGATAGAAAATGCTCATGAAGTTGGAGTGTAAAAGATGGACCAACCATGGATCCTTCATGGACATCTTCTTGGATTACATAAGAACGCTTTAATTCACGTACGTCATACTGACACAGAAGTGTGGACAAGGCCTAAGGGTGTGTAAATTTATGAAACCGCATTATTTTAGTTCTCAATTTTTATTTTTCTACAAAAAGAATTATAGGTCGCATTAAAGGTGGAAAAAAGTTCTAAAATACATGTAGGAAACCAATTGAGCGGCTGCCGGGCTTCATCTAAGACAGTGATCTAGACTAGCCACAAGAGTGAGGGTTGCAAAAAAGGTGTTAGGGGGGCCCTTCAAAAATTTGCTGTGGGGACCTGTCATTTCTAGTTATGCCACTGTTAACAGGGTGTGTAGACTTTTTATAGCCACTGTGTAAATATAAGTTACTATTTTCATTCATGCAGAATCCTCTGCAATGTACTTAGAAAAAAGTTTCTTTTGTTCACTAAACTTTACTTTATCTAACTTTATGTTTTACTACATCTATACCCAGGAGACTCTCGAGAATCCTCCCTGGACTCTCTCGATGTAGATCCTTCTACCTGTGAAGGTATAAAATGGCCTTATTATGAAGCCTTGTACAATTATCTAACTATTTCACTGACTGACTGCTCCATTATGTGTAATTTTTTTATTATTATTTCAGTTAAATTGTTTTAGGATTTACTATACAGATTTTTTAATATCCACAAATATGAACATTCTACATACAGATAAATCTGAGGTGAGAATTTATGTAGAGACCGTCTTTCCGATGAAAATGGTGTTAACTATACTGCATATACTGTCATGCTAGAACTGGTATCTTTCTAGACAGTATTATTTGACATCTTTCCTGATATCCATCTTGGCTTATCCAGCTGGTCCTGTCCTCGGCTTGGTTGATTTTTGCCTCTATTGTTTATTGAACCTCTCCATAGGTCTTTAGATTTTTACTTGCTATTAATTCATCCATCAGCTGATGTTCTTGAAAGACCATTACTGCTACCATCAATCACTCGCTCCACCCGGTAGGAGACAGTTTCAGATATGTTGCAGACATTTCACATTCTTCTGAATGGAGTCTACAGATAATCTTTGCCCACCTGTCAGAACCCACCACATTCAGATGTATGGGATGGATTTTCTGTCCCCAATCTGTCCATCTGAATATAGTCATATCTTGCCTTAGTTCCGTCTTTGGTGAATTACATCAATTACCAAAAAACCTTCTGACACTTAAAGGGAATGTGTCATTAGAAAATTATAAAAAAAAAAATCTAAATCTTAGGTTAAACATTTCTTTTTTAAGGCAATTTTTATTTCTTCATCTATTTAAAAGAAGACTGGCCACTAAGTCTAATGATACACCAAGACTTCCTTTTCCATAGCAATTACTTTTCATTAACCGGTTCATCACCATAGGTAGGATTACAAAAACAGGTAAGGACAGGTTCACATATGGGTTAGCAATTCCGTTATACTGTTCCGTTATAACCGGGTTATAATGGAATTCTAGGACAAAATGCAAAACAGAACCCTTTATAGACATTCCGGTTTTCTCTGTCCTAATATATTTCTATATGCATAGTTCCATGCTGTCGTGTCGACGTACATATAGGACCAAAATGGAACTGTTATTAGTGCCCATAGAAATGTATCAGGACGGAGCAAAACAGAATGTCTCTAAAGGCTTCCATTTTGCATTCTGTCCTTAAATTCCATTATATTCTGTCGTGACTCGGTTGTAACAGAACAGTATACCGAAATAGAGAAAGCACATGTAAGCCTGCCCTAACACCTACATTTAGATTACACAGGCACCTCCATTCACTATAGGTAATGGTCACAGCTCACTTCCTTCCCATCACAATGACCTCTGCACTGGTCACTGAGCATGCTCACTGGGATCCAAATGAAAACAAAAGATATACAGTGCCTTGCGAAAGTACTCGGCCCCCTGGAACTTTTAAACCTTTTACCACATTTCAGGCTTCAAACAGAAAGATATAACATTTTACATTTTTGGTGAAGAATCAACAGCAAGTGGGTCACAATTGTGAAGTGGAACAATATTTATTGGATCATTTAAACTTTTTTTGTAATAATAAAACTGAAAAGTGGGGCGTGCAAAATTATTCGTCCCATTTACTTTCAGTTCAGAAAACTCACTCCAGAAGTTGATCTCTGATCTCTGAATGATCCAATGTTGTCCTAAATGACTGATGAAGAGAAATAGAATCCACCTGTGTGTAATCAAGTCTCCGTATAAATGCACCTGCTCTGTGATAGTCTCAGGGTTCTGCATCAAGAAGACCAAGGAACACACCAGGCAGGTCCGTGATACTGTTGTGGAGAAGTTTAAAGCCGGATTTGGATACCAAAAGATTTCCCAAGCTTTAAACATCCCAAGGAGCACTGTGCAAGTGATCATATTGAAATGGAAGGAGTATCAGACCACTGCAAATCTACCAAGACCCGGCCGTCCCTCTAAACAAGGAGAAGACTGATCAGAGATGCAGCCAAGAGACCCATGATCACTCTGGATGAACTGCAGAGATCTACAGCTGAGGTGGGAGAGTCTGTCCATAGGACAACAATCAGTTGAACACTTCGCAAATCTGGCCTTTATGGAAGAGCGGCAAGAAGAAAGCCATTTCTCAAAGATATCCATAAAAAGTCTGGTTTACAGTTTGCCACAAGCCACCTGGGAGACACCAAACATGTGGAAGAAGGGGCTCTGCTCAGATGAAACCAAAATCAAACTTTTTGGAAACAATGCAAATTATATGTTTGGCGTAAAAGCAACACAGTTCATCACCCTGAACACACCATCCCCACTGTCAAACATGGTGGTGGCAGCATCATGGTTTGGGCTGCTTTTCATCAGCAGGGACAGGGAAGATGGTTAAAATTGATGGATGGAGCCAAATACAGGACCATTCTGGATGAAAACCTGTTGGAGTCTGCAAAAAAACTTGAGACTAGGATGGAGATTTATCTTCCAACAAGACAATGATCCCAAACATAAAGCAAAATCTACAATAGAATGGTTCAAAAATAACCGTATCCAGGTCTTAGAATGGCCAAGTCAAAGTCCAGACCTGAATCCAATTGAGAATATGTGGAAAGAGCTGAAAACTGTTGTTCACAAACTCTCTCCATCCAACCTCAAAGAGCTCCAGCTGCTTTGCAAGGAAGAATGGGCAAGAATTTCAGTCTCCAGATGTGCAAAACTGATAGAGACATACCCCAAGCGACTTGTAGCTGTAATCACAGCAAAAGGTGGCGCAACAAAGTGTTAATGCAAGGGGGCCGAATAATTCTGCACGCCCCACTTTTCAGTTTTATTATTACAAAAAAAGTTTAAATGATCCAATAAATTTCGTTCCACTTCACAGTTGTGACCCACTTGTTGTTGATTCTTCACCAAAAATGTAAAATGTTATATCTTTTTGTTTGAAGCCTGAAATGTGGCAAAAGGTTGAAAAGCTCCAGGGGGCTGAATACTTTCGCAAGGCACTGTACGTAAATGGACGGCACTCACCAGCTTCTTTCTTCTAAGTCCTTTATTGAGCAATACTCACCATAGGGTGAGGGGGTAGACGCCACATTACACAAGGAGAAGAGTGGCGGCGACGGCCGTTTCGCACTACTGCGCTTTCTCAAGCCACTACGTCAAGCTGTGTACACCCACACTGATTTGATGTGCATGTTACCCCCATGGGTGAAGGATCACTGGCAGTGCCATCATTTTTCTTTGTGATGGAATGTTACTGAGCATGATCACTACACTCCCCCATAGACGTCAATAAACGTTTGCCACCTATTGTGTCTCTGGACGCTTTACAGCCAAATATCTAAATGCTGTTCATAGCAGCTCCTTCTCTATCACTTCCCCATAATCTTACGGTACGTAGAAAATAAAATTACAAAAAAATCTACAGAATTGAACAGGTTATATAAAAAATATATTCATCCCTATGCTTCTTATTTAATAATAAATATATAGGTTGCTCACTCTCTTTAACCCCTTAAAGACCAGGGCTATTTTAATTTTTCTATTTTTGATTTTTGCTCCCCATGTTCCAATAGCCATAACTTTTTATTTTTCCACTCACATAGCTATATGAGGGCTTATTTCTGGCAGGACATAATGCATTTTTTAATGCCAATATTTAATTTACCATGTCTCATATTGGAAAACGGAAAGAAAAAGTACAGAATTCCACCAACACAGTTCTGGAATGTGTTGGATAATGCTGAGAATGTTATCTAGTTAGATAGCATCATAAATCAGTATAATGCTATGTAACCGCCATTCAGTGTCGACAGTTCAGTACACTGCACACGATGCGGGAGACGTCCGAGTCTCCCGCTCGTGTGAAAGGGGCCTAATTGATCTATTTGAGTCCATAGGATTTTTACTTTCTCCATACGGAGCTGTGCCTCATAAAGAGCTCAGTATGGAAAACGACATGTTTCAGAAGCATCCAGGTTGCCATGGCAACTGATTGGAGCCCTGCAACATTACTGTGGAGGCTCCTTTCAGAAGGCAGAGGGAACCGCATCTTTCTACCTTCACTCACAGGTGCCGCATTCAGGGTTGATCGTGGCACCTGAGGAGTTAAATGAGGGGTCACGATTGCCGCTCTCCATCAGTGTAGCCGGGTGCTGGCTGTACGAAACATCCGGCACCAGCCGCGTATGGAGCACGGTCATTGCAGGCCCTGTCCATACACCCGCGGGTACATAA
Organism: Rhinella marina; assembly: GCA_900303285.1. Taxonomy (NCBI): domain Eukaryota; kingdom Metazoa; phylum Chordata; class Amphibia; order Anura; family Bufonidae; genus Rhinella; species Rhinella marina. Next base: position 136,060 of record ONZH01029360.1, read on the forward strand.
CACTATATGGTGGCCAAATTAAGAATTGCAGATTGAAAGCAGTAAACCTCATCAGCGAGGTTTACAGCTTCCAGATCAAGTGCAGACACCCCAATTGACCACACCGGGTGTCTGCACAACACCCAGAAAAGCGTGCATCCGGGTTTTAGAGCTGCTAGATACCATGATCTCACGTGATCATGGCATCTAATGCCTTTCTTTACCGCGATCGGCATTATTGCCGGTGACGGTAGGTAGCGGCAGGTCTCTGCTGTTTGAAACAGCAGAGACTTGCCGGCCATGACGACCCCCGCACGTGCGAGAGGGCGTCATGCTCTGTAGCGTAAGGGTTAAGTCATTTCCCTATCCACATTTATTTACAGGGCATTTGTCCTGCTCTTACCCCTATTTGGTTCCTTTTTCAGCCCTCTAGCCCTTTCTGTGACTTTTTTAAAGCCCCATCACTTCACTTTGGGTCCCCATTCACTTCAATGGGGTTCAGTGTTAGGGGTCAAGTTCGGGACCCGAACCAAACTTTAAAACGAAGTTAAGCCATCACTACTTGCAATAAAAATAGGTCTGGTCAGGTTTGGTATGCTTATTATTAACTAAGGGAACTTTTCTGCTTCTGAAAAAAGCATAATCTGCAACTACTGTGATACTTAAAAGAATCAGCAGTCAGTACATATTTTTATATCTAAATTGGGCTGCTCACTGGTTCCTGAAGATTTGTTAAAAAAAAAAAACACAAAAAAGTAGCATAGAAATGCAATCACAGCCTCCAATGGTCAGTGGCTGGGTGCAGTAAAGTAACGGTAAATAACCCTTGTCCTGTCCCTAGCTAAAACCTCTCTGTACCAATGAATTCAATCTTTTGAATATTTTTTTTCTAAAATAGCGGCTACACATGTTACAAAGTGAAAGCAACAATCCAGGGAACACTAGATCACCCTTAATGCCGGGCAGGCAGCCAATCAGCAGCTAGCCATGCCCTGTGATGTCCCAGCCCTATAAAAGCCTTTAAAAAACTCATACTGTGTGGTCTCCATCATTTCTCTGTGATCTGAGCATGAGGGAGATGTGACAAGCACTAGGGACAGTGTTGCTAAAAGCTTAAAATTGTGAAATACTGTATAGGGAGAGTGCAGGGACAGTGCAAGGGCATTGTAAGGAGATTGTAGGTAGATTTTTCACACATTGTAAGGAGATCATAGGGAGGGAACAGAGAGAATGCAGTGAAAGTGCAAGGATAATGCTGGGACATTAATCTGAAGCTGAAGGGATCCATATGAGACATCACACTTTGCATCAATCCCTGTGTAGGGCACAGAGCTATCTAATTGAATAGTGTCAACCTGGTGTAATAGATAAGCAAGTCAATTATGCCTTGATTCTCAAATAGGGGTGAATAACCTGTCTGTTACTGTTAGTGGGGTGTCCACATTGACATTGAATTAATTATTTTACATATTCACTTACTGTTACTGCATACTATGTCCAATATCGGAGTGTCAGGGCCCTCCAAAGGAGGAATGATCAGTGGCAAAAATGTTGATGGCATAAGTAGCATCAGAAGCAAGGGGGGGGGGTGGGTAGCAGCAGCCACTGCAGCAACAGGCCACATCTGCCATTGTCATCCTGTGGACATGTTTTTACAACTAGATGCATAGCTCTAAGGGGTGCAAAGGTAGGGTCGCTACCAGGCCCAGGAGCCTGAGAAGGCCCAAAAGACCACTGTGCCACATAAGAAGATACCTGTTTTATAGAAAGTGGAAGCTGCCATATATTTTGCCCAGAATTTTCTTATTAAACCTCTGGCTGGATAGAAGGGGTTAGGTCAAGAATTTGGCATGGGGTAGGGATACTGGTCTTCAGCATAATGCCAACTGACATCAGACACCCACAGCCAAGTGTCTGGGGTTCCTCTGACAGGAAGGAACTTATTGAGGACAATCAGCAGCTACTGCCCAGCCAAGATCTGGAGGAGAGATGCACTGCTTCCTCTTCTACGTAAGTGGGAAAGTAGTGATGATGAGAGTTGTGTTGAAGCAAGTGTTGAGAGTGGTCAGAGTTGCTGCCATGAAACTGGTGAGAGTGACATCAGTGACGTGCAGATAGTAGTGAATGATTATGTAGCTCATTGCACGTGGGAGCCTAGTGAAAAGAGAGCTTCATCATCATCATCATCATCAGAGGATGAGGGTGGAAGCTTGAGCTTGAACATGAGAAAGCGGCTTAGCCAGTAGGGTGCAAGTGTGGCCGTAAGTCAGCAGGGTGGTAGAAATGTGAGATCTGGAGCCAAATGTGCCCAAGGTAGATCGTCTGCTACTCAGGAGCCTACCTGTTCGGACACAACTAGCAGTGCATGGGTTCATGGAGACAGCGGCAGGTAGTCAGGTGGAGTAAAATTCCATTTTCGCCAGTGTGGCAATTATTCTCCAAGTCACTGGAGGACGTCAGTGTGGCTGTATATAGAATCTGTGAACAGAATGTAAAGCATGGCGAGGGTGCCAATGTTGGCACCACAACCCTGTGTCAACACATGGAGCCTGGGAAAACAATGGCGCTTATGTTGTGGTACAGCATGAGGCATCTCCTAGCAGCCCGTAACCCTTTTCCAGCAGTTAATGCTCCACTACCTTAGAAGAAGGGAGCTGTGTTTCCTTCCCATCATCTACTGGTCCTGATGCTCCTACTAATCTTTATGCTTTTTGCCAGCAATCGATCACCAAGGCGAGTGCACTCATACAACATTTCAGAAGCTGAACGTGCACCTGGCCAAGTTGTTGGTACCACAGTCCTTCCCTTTCCATGTGGTTGACTCTACACATTTCAGAGAACTGATGGCTTGTGCTATCTGGTTATAATTAATTTCCTTAAGTCTTCCACCCAACTGAAAGACGTCTTGAAAATGTCCAGGAAAATGCACTTCAGCCACCTTTACCGTGCAAAACACGACCTCCTTGTACTGCAAAGTCAGAATAGTGTTCCCCAACATTAACTCATACAGTATACAACATTTACACACAATAGAACTCCACACTCCACATGTTGGACCGACTATATGAGCAGACAAAGGCCGTGAATGATTTCTTGATAATACAGATGAACAGGCGTACTCCCCTGTGCAACTTTGACATTAGCCAGCTGCAGCTCACCTGTCGTTTGCTTGTACCCATTGAGGAGGCCACATTGTTTATCAATTGCCAGGACTACTGGATTAATGATGTTTTTCCAATCCTTCACATCCTGGAGTAAAATCTGGCTATCTGAGGAACAGGAAACTTGTGGCCTACATCTCATGGCCACCATAATCCTGTGGAGGCTGAACTGGTGAAGGAGGAGAAGGAGGAGGAGTACATTAATGCCCTGGAAATGTGTACAGAAATAGGTGGTTTATCTGCACAAGTTACAGGAGAGAAGCAAGAGGAGAAAGAAGAACTGGATGGCGATGTGGTTAAACCGGCAGATAACCCCAACAGCAGTATGCAGTGGAGATGTAGGCAGTGGAGATATAGGCAGGGAGTCCCTCCAATTCTCTTTAGCAAATGGCCAGATGCATGTTGAGTTGCTTGCATAGTGACTGTCACATTGCTACCATTCGGCAGAGGAATGACTACTGGCTATCCACAATCTTAGACCCTTGATACTGGGCCAAAATGGGGGCTTTTTTCCACCTGTTGAGAAGGATGATAAACTCAACTACTATGGAGACATACTATGTGGTTGGTTGGTCACCATCGCCCATCCTCATGAAGGTCTGATCAGGAGGACACTCTGCACTCACACTACACTTCATGACTGCTGGGGGGAGGCAGCAGCAGCACCAGCTCCATCAGCAGCAACTTGTCTAGAGTCTATGATGAGCATGTTTCTTCACCCGCCTACTCAAGAAAACAGCCAGCAGTAGGACATAGAGCAAAACCTGAACCAGCAGGTGGTGGCATACTTGGTCCACACCCTGTCACTGTAGAATCAAGATCCCCTGGACTACTGGGCATCCAAAATCAAATTGTGGCCGCCACTGGCCATGTTTGCCCTAGACAAGCTTTCCTGCCCTGACCAGGAGTGTGGCATCAGAGCGGGTGTTTATTTTGACAGGGGGCATATTTACCCCAAAGAGAACTTGCCTTTCAACACAAAAATGTTGACAGAATAACTTTTATAAAGATTAATTACCGTAAGTGTGATTTACACACACACTGATTACACACACCGATGCCTGATGAAACAGACTAGATCTTTCTGGGAGTAATGTTCTGACTGTTGTGTGTTGCTACACTAGAATATTGTATGGCCCATTACTTATGGCCACGTACATAAACCAATATTCTGATGCTGCCACCCACCTAATGACACACCCTTGCTGTCTCTGCTGCCATCTTCTTCTACTTCCATCATCCCGTTGACTCCTCTTTCTGTTGCCACCCTCACCTCTCTTTGACTTAGCCACTTTGTTAACTCCTCATGGTGTTTAAGGGACTAGTGCCCCTGTTTGGCCTTTTTGACATCACTGTTTATTTTACCCTTCTTCTGATCTATCAGAAGAATGGAGAAATGTAAAACATTAAAGTTCCTGTCTTTAGAGAATCCTGAAGGCCTCAATCACATGTTCAGTATTTTGCATCAGAATTTTATCCCAATTTGGAAGGGAAAAGCAGTAGTAAGTTGAAAACACAGAAGGAATGCAAATATTTCCATCACATGTCATCTCTGTTTTGGACCCACTCCTGTTTTTGCCTTACCAATACTGACCAATTACTGACCAAACACTACTCAAAAAACAGGATCCATTTTTTTGGGTTGTTCTTCTGACGGATCAGAAAAAAAGGAAAAATGAACTGAACACAGACCTACTGCTGACACCCTCTCCACTCTTTTATGGGGCCACTAATTGTATCAGTGGCTAACAAAATATGCTATCTATCAATCTGTGTCGAAACAGCAGACTTTGTAAAATAAGACCACTCTTCCCCAGTATAGTAGAATCATGGGCGAACAGGTTATCAAGCAATCTATGTGGAAACAGCAGATGGTGTAAAATGGGACCACTCTTTAATTCATGAAAAGAATTGAATCTCTTCTGTGTTTTGTACCAGTAACTGACCAAATAAGGGAAGTATGAACTGAGCTTAATAGTGATGCATGTAAGGCGCGTGCATCGACGTCGTGCATGTGGTCGCTTGCCCTCTCGGGCTGCGGGTGTTGGTGAAGGGGCACGGGCAAATCTCAGTGCAATATCCTTGCGCCCACAGTCCTACTGCAGTGAACAAGGTCCGGCACAGGAAGTGGTCATGCGCCAGCTCTGTGAGACCTCTGGTGATGTCACTTCCGCCAGGCGTTCACAGGAAGTATGTCAGGCACCACGCCCTGCCATTGAGAACTCTGGTGAGGTCACTTCCGCCAGGCGTTCACAGGAAGTGTGTCAGTAACCACGCCTCCGCCAATTAGCTCCCTACTATTTAAACCCTGAGCTTCTGTTGGGCAGGGCTGGTGCCTTGTTGTTCATGTGCGACTGCTATACGGTCCGGTCCATTTGACACTGAATGTTCTGAGTGTTTGTGTGCTGCCTTGCACTGGTGCATGGTTCCACGTGCCTGCTTTTCTGTCTGTCTTTGTGTGTGTGTATCACTCAGACTGTTTGAAAGCCACGCTTGCGGCCGTGCCGTAGCCCCCTCCTGGAGCACGGGTACACGGTGGGCGCCGCTTGTCTGGAGGTCTGTGAAGCCAAAGCTCTGGCTCCAGTCTCAAGCGCTTTTGCGCAGTACGTGTTGTGTAAGTGTTTACCTTACTTTTTGTTATCTAGCCTCCTATGTCATTTCGCCCTTTGGGAGCGATCGTCATTGTCCGGCTGCCCAGAGTTTGGGTCCAGTGATCCCCAGTGACTCTGCCAAGCGGCAGAGTCACTTATTTATTTTATTTGTGCCTCAGTGGCCTAACAGTAGGCACCGGCCAGGGATCCGCCGGTGCAATGTCGAACCCGATTACTCCATCCATGCAGGCGTATGTAAAGCAGTGGGAACAGCGCATGCAGGAGATGGAACAACGGGCTGCCGCCTTTTCGGGGCATAATGCAGAATTCTTTTCCACACTAGACGGTCGGTTGCAGGCTTTGGAGCAGCATGCCGTAATCGCGGCTAATACTACTGCTGCCTCTGCTGACGCCCGGGTTTCTGTTTCTACCCACCGACCGCCTAAATTACCCCTTCCCGCACGATTTAGTGGTAAACAGGAGGAGTGTAGAGGTTTCCTCAGCCAATGCCAAATCCAGTTCCAGCTAAATCCAGAGAGCTTCTTGAACGACCAGACCAAGGTGGCGTTCATTATCTCTCTGCTATCAGGGCAGGCGCTGGCTTGGGCGACCCCACTATGGGAAAGAGTAGATGCTTGCGTCACCTCCTTACCCCACTTCCTCTCCAGTTTCAAGGAAGCATTTCAGGGTCCAGATCCGCAAGTCATTGCTGGTTCCAGTTTACTGGGATTACGCCAGGGAACGGAGTCGGTTGCTCAGTTTGCAATCCGATTCCGGACCTTGGCGTCAGAGATTGCGTGGCCAGATGCTCCCCTACTCACCATCTTCGAAGCAGGTCTATGCCCTTCCGTTAAAGACGAATTAGCTGGTAGAGAGAGGCCTAACACTGAGCAAGCGCAGGTGAGAAGGCGAATTCAACTCGCTCCCGCCTTCTCTCAACCTGTAATTCCCCGAGGGGAACCGATGGAGGTAGACAGAGTACGTCCTCATAGACGTGGAGTGACCTGTCATTTTTGTAGGGGACAAGGTCACTATGCCCCCCAATGTCCTCAAAAGTTGGGAAAAGGGCACACCTAGAGACTGTTGGAGGTACCTCTCTAGGTGGAATCGCACAAACCTCCACAAAATGTACATTTTCGGTTCTAATCGAGGTTAATGGTAGGACCATACCCTCCAGGGCCTTCATTGATTCCGGAGCTTCGGGCAATTTTATTTCCCTTAAATTGACACAGAAACTCGGAATTCCGACCAAACCGCTCTCTTCCAGTATAAGTATATCTGTGGTGGATGGCTCCAAGTTAAACACTTGCATTACACATGAGACAGTCCCTATAGTTCTCCAGGTAGGAGCTTTACATAGGGAGACTTTATCGCTCCTGGTCTTACCCCAGTCCATGGACCCCATTCTTCTTGGTCTTCCGTGGCTGAGGTTGCATGCCCCTACACTGGACTGGACTTCTGGTGAGGTCAAAGAGTGGGGTGCACACTGTCTAACCAAATGTATGACTAGAGTGACTCCTGTGAAGTCCCTGCCCATCGCGGCAGAGCTTCAGGGGTTACCTCCCCAATATGCTGCATTCGCCGACGTCTTTAGTAAGAAAGGAGCGGACACTTTACCTGAACATCGCTCATATGACTGCCCCATTGAGCTGATTCCGGGGGCCACACCCCCCCGTGGTAGAGTGTACCCTCTTTCGTTACCCGAAACCGAGGCCATGTCAGCTTATATCAAGGAGAACCTTGAGAAGGGATTCATCCGAAAATCTAATTCTCCCGCAGGGGCAGGTTTCTTTTTTGTGGTCAAAAAGGACGGGACTTTACGTCCATGCATAGATTATAGGGGATTAAATGACATCACTGTTAAAAACAGGTACCCTCTTCCACTCATCTCCGAATTGTTCGATCGCTTTCAAGGTGCTATGGTCTTCACTAAGTTAGACCTGCGTGGAGCATACAATTTGATCCGAATTCGGAGAGGAGATGAGTGGAAGACTGCATTCAACACCAGAGACGGTCATTACGAATATTTGGTGATGCCATTCGGACTTTGTAACGCTCCAGCAGTGTTTCAAGACTTCCTCAACGACATCTTTAGAGATCTCTTGACCACTGCCGTAGTAGTGTATCTGGATGACATCCTTATATTTTCCGCTGATTTGTCTTCTCATAGACGCATGGTAAAGGAGGTATTGCGTCGTCTCCGAAGTAACCATCTCTATGCAAAACTTGAGAAATGTGAATTCCTTGGATACATTGTATCTGGACAGGGACTCCAGATGGATCCAGACAAGTTCAGATCCATTATGTCTTGGCCTAAGCCACAGTCTTTGAAGGCGGTGCAGAGGTTTCTTGGTTTCGCTAACTACTACAGACATTTTATACCTCACTTCTCGTCTTTAGTGTCCCCTCTCACAGCTCTGAAAGGGCGCGAAAGGGCGCCAAGCGGCAAGCGGCAGAGTCACTTATTTATTTTATTTGTGCCTCAGTGGCCTAACAATGCATGCCAATGCGTACATCCATATACTCTATGTGACCTGACTGTCATACTGACGCACAGTAACTATTTCACTACCACAGCGGACTAGCTATGCATGTTTCTACAATGCACAGTGATGTTCACAGACATCCCTGCAGCCGGAAAATGGCTGATTTAACGTGCTTCATGACAAATTAATTCGGAACAAGGAACATTTCTTGAAAATATTTGGTAAAGTGTCCAAATTGAATTTTGGAAATATAATAATAATAATAATAATAATAATAATAATAATAATACAGGTTAAATTTGATCTTATTTTGTATCTTATTACAGGAGAACAATCACACTGCGGTCACAGAATTTCTTCTCTTGGGATTTCGAATCAGTCAAGGTTTAAGAATTTTCCTGTTCTGTCTCCTCCTGGTGGTTTACTGTGGGACAATATGTGGGAATCTTCTGATAATCACCCTGGTGTCCACCAGCAGGAACCTCCACACTCCAATGTACTTCTTCATCTCACAACTGGCCATCAGTGATGTCATATTGATCACAGGTATTGTCCCCAACATGCTCCACATCCTACTGAATAATGGAGGAACCATCAGTTTTATTGGCTGCATGGCACAATTTTATTTCTTTTGTTCTGCAGAAGGTTGTGAGTGTTTTCTTCTCACTGTGATGTCTTACGACAGATATCTAGCCATCTGTAATCCCCTCCGTTACTCCTCTATCATGACAAATAAATATTGTGTGAAGATGGTTGTTTCCTATTGTTCAGTTGTTTGTTTCATAACAGTTATTGAAACTTCCTCATTATTAATGCTAAAGTTTTGTGGAAAAAACAGAATTGACCATTTTTTCTGTGATCTTGTTCCATTGCTAGAAATTGCCTGTTCAGGTACTCACCTTGTTGAATTTGTAATTTCCATTTTAGGTCCTCCAGTACTTTTCATCCCACTCACAATAATAATAGTGTCATATGTTAATATTATTTCCACCATCTTAAGAATGTCATCTAATATCAGCAGACAGAAAGTCTTCTCCACCTGTAGCTCCCACCTCATTGTGGTCTCCATATTTTACTGGACTATATTTAGTGTTTATCTTGTTCCAACAAAAGGACAGTCATCAACCATCAGTAAAGTCCTATCTCTGCTCTATACTGTGTTCACTCCTTTCATTAACCCCATAATATACAGTTTAAGAAATAAGGACATTATGAAAGCTATACAGGAAACAATGTTTTAAAAATTCACTTTGGCTTCTTTGACCATTCTTTAGCAATGTTAAAAATAATATTAGAGATCCATATTCACACCATAGAAGTAAAAATATATTAGGGGTTTGACTACATCCAGCACTGGGAGGAAACATTTTCTAAAGGCCCTGCCAGAGCTATACTGTAACTACCCAGAGATTTTTAGCCTCATAAAACTCTTATCTTAATAGGTTTCTCAGGATTTTTACACTGATTTGCCACAATATTTTGCTAGGGATCTTCAAGCAAGATGGTCACGGCAACCTCTTTGCGCTCAAATGGATGAGGTAAGTATGATTTTATTTTTTTTTTTTATTTTACTTCATTTCAGGGAAAATTGATTTGATACCACAAAGCACGAGAAAGTTTGACCAGAGTAACTATGTATATAAAGAAAGCCTAGTGGAGATATGGTGATATTATGGTGAACCGCCCTGTAGGTTGCAGAAAACAAAGTAAGAATTATATTATATCTAGTTCCTGACTGTTAGCAAGTAGTGTACTCGAGCGCAATGCTCGAGTCTCTTCCCCGCACTGTAATGTTGATGTGTACCCTAATGCGTACGCATTGAGCGCTAATGCGTACGCATTGTGCGCTAATGCGTACAAATTCAGTTAATTAGCATACTTTTACGAGTGAAAGGAGTAAAAGAGGAGAGGTCGCGATTCTGACCTTTTTCTATTAACCAGACACCCTCCCCTCTTCCGAGCGGTGTGTGCCTGGTTTAGCAACCCCTAGTGCTCAGCCAGAGCACCTGAGCATACGAGCACAGAGGTGCTCGCTCAACACTGTTAGCAAGTAGACCAGTTGCCCAGTGAGCACAGATAAAAGGACTAATACCAGTTAAGGAAAGCCTGTTAGTATAAGCTGTGTACCGGGGTGGGCTCCCTAAGATACATCAAAGTCAAGAATGAGGAAAGCAACCCGAACAGTAGTTTTTGCCAAAACAATATTTTACTTAAACCTGGTAATGAACACAATCACAGATGCTGGTAACACACAATTAAATGGACATACACCCAGCCAGAAGGCTGAGACCCTTGTGCTGAACAGCGTGGGTGAACTATAACTTTAACTGTGAAGTCCTTGTACTGAACAGTTAACTATCCTTGTGGCCTGACACAAGCAGAAACCCTAACAACTTAACTACAGGCCTGCTTTCAGTCTCTAGGATTCTAGGCGTCAACACTGTAATGAGGTGCGTGCATGATCAGTCTTACTGACCCGGGTCTGTTCTGCATCAGCTGGTGACTATGAATCAAACAAAGGCTTCTCCAACAAGTGCACCGTACCGCAGTGTATGTTGTTTTGCTCCTCAGCTCTCATCAGCGTTCTTGGCAGCAATCCTCCTTCCTCTGGACAGGATCAGCTTCCCTTGGCTGCAGTTCGGGTCACTAAAGGATGCTCCCACACCTGGCTGTCGATGGATTCTCTCTTCACACAAGTGATTGGTATGTCTCTAAGCTTCACTCAAAAATGGCTGCTGAATCACTCCCTTCTCCAGGCTTTTTTTTAACTCCACCCATGATAGTATTCGACATCACATGAAATGCAGCCTGTTGCTGTTCTTATGGAACAACGGTGTTGTGGCCAAACATCAGAATGTAAGTCCAAATAATTTACCTTTATTAAAACAAACACAGTGTTCACACAATGAGAGCTGTTTCCCCATTTCACATTAGCACCACTACTAAGCCTGTTACCAGGAATTTCAGCAGAAGTAAGATCTTAAGTAGAGATGAGCAAATGTTTTAAAAAATGTAATCGGATGGTTCAACAAATTTTCCAAAAATATTTGAATCAATCCAAATTTATTCTTGATGAAACACGTTAAAAATCAGCTAACTGTACAGAGCCTCTATGTTGGTGTAGAATACTGTGCACTGCATAAACATGCATAGGATAGTGGAACTGTTACTTTTCATTTGTATGACAGGACGTTGACAGGTGTCACTCTTAGAATGACTTCACACTTCACTTATTTAGTCAGTTACAGGGGCAAAACTAACCAGTTAACTAAAGTGTGAACTTATCCTTATAGGTCAATGTTAGCGTCAGCTATAAGGAACTGCGCAGTGGCCCAAGATTCTACTATATAGTGAGAGAGCGCACTCCTTTTACACCGTCAACAGCTGATTCCACATAGATTTCTACAGAACCTTGTCTTTTACGTGCTAATTCAAGTAGTGTCCCCATGACAGATTAGACAGGATTATTTGCCTGTTTTTTGTGTTTTGTACTCACTCCTGCTTTTGGCTTCAAAATCATGACCTTATCCTGATGCAAAATAAGGACCATGTGAAAGAGGCCTTACAGATGCTCCAAACCAATAAACATAGTAACATAGTTTATAAGGCTGGGAAAGACATCTGTCCATCTAGTTCAGCCTGTTATCCTGCAAGTTGATCCAGAGGAAAGGCAAAAAAAAAAAACCTGACAGATAGAAGCCAACTTTCCCCACTTTAAGGAATAAAAATTCCTTCCCGACTCCAATCATGCAATCAGGGGATAAATAGATGATGGGAGAGATCTCTGTACTTACCCCTGATATATTTATACAAAGTTACACAGGATCCATTGTGTTTATCATTTCTCCGTCCTTCTGACAGAATAAATGATAAATGATGATTGGCAACCGCCAAGTGGCAACCGCATGAGGAGTTAACAGAGTGGCCCAGTTACAGTATGGGGAAGGTGGCAACCACATGAGGAGTCAACACAGTGGCCCAATAACAGATTAGTGAGGGTAGAAACCGCATGAGCAGTCAACATAGTGCTCATTCACAGAGTGGAAAGGATGGCAAACGCATGAGGAGTCAACACAATGGCTCAGTCACAGAAAGGTGAGGGTGGCAACCGCATGATGATTCAAAATAGTGGTCAGTCACATAGTGTTGAGGGTGACAATTGCATGAGGAGTCAACATACTGTTCAGTAACAGTGGTGAGGGTAGCAAACGCATGAGTTCCATCTGACTACAGGCGATCCTGGCTAAGGGGGTTTTGTGGGTGCCACAGGTATTATGTGCTTATCCTGAAGGACCACCCCCCCAGTGAAGTGAGTTTATGCTCTTGATTTTATGAATACTGATATAGTGGCTACACTTCTTAGAGGTAGCCTGTTATATATGTTTTTATCTTGTATTACATTACTATCTAAGGTTACGTTTTTCCCCCTACTGGCCTTATCTACTCTGTTTGATCTTGTGACTTTCAGTAGAACTGTAGAAATCTCCTTGGTATATGGAGAGCACTTTGTACCATTAATAGAGATCCTCTCTGCTCACAGAGGCTCCTTTTTATCACTGGATACCACAAAATATTGGCGCTGATATATAGGAATACAATACGGAACTGGTGATATACTTCACCACTTTCTGTTCATCGCAGTATATTTTGACGTAGTTAAATCTACAGAAAACCCCTCAGCAGCCGAACTTTTATCATATCTTGAACTCCTTCTATTGGTGAAACTTCTCTCAATCTCTGGGCGGATATCACATGAGAAGTCAACACAGTGGCCCAGTCACAGTGTGGTGAGGGCGGCAAATGCATTAGGAGTCAACATAGTGGTCAGTCACAGAGTGGTGGGCAGCAGCAGTGGCATTAACAACAAGATGGTGGGTGGCAGTAGGAGAACATGACAGCACAAGATGGTGGTTGGCAATAGGAGAACACGGCAACAAAGGCAGAAGCAGTGTGGCGTCATACAGCTGGCAGCATCAGAATAGTGGTAATAACTTCTGGAGTGAGTTTACTGAACTGAAAGTAAATGGGCCAAATAATTTTGCACGCCCCACTTTTCAGTTTTATTATTACAAAAAAAGTTTAAATGATCCAATAAATTTTGTTCCACTTCACAATTGTGAACCACTTGTTGTTGATTATTCACCAAAAACTTAAAATGTTATATCTTTTTGTTCGAAGCCTGAAATGTGGCAAAGGGTTGAAAAGTTCCAGGGGGCCGAATACTTTTGCAATGCACTGTAAATCTGGCTGGCCAGGGAATAGGAGATGTGGCTTCTAGATCTCACGGCCACATGAGCCCTTTGGAGGCTGAACTAGAGGAGGAGAGGGACATTCAAGCACAAGTAATGCATAGAGAAATGTGTGGTTTTTCTACACAAGTGACATGAGCATCCGTAGGAGGAGGACAATGAGAAAGACGAGGCAGATGATCCAGACACAGCATGGCAGTATGCAGTGGAGATGGATTCAGGGAGTCCCTCCAAGTCACTTGCGTAAATGGCTAGATGCATGCTAAGTTGCTTGCGTAGTGACAGCCGAATTGTAACCATTAGGCAGAGGGATGACTACTGGCTCTCCACCATGTTAGACCCTCGCTTACCGATCCAAAATTGGGGTCTTTTTTACAGCCACTGAGAGGGAGGACAAACTGAACTACTATCGAGGCATTGGCCACTGCCTATGTGCATCATCGCCCGGGGGGGGTGTTCGGCGGGGCGGGGCCCTCTACGCTCACGTTCCACTACCATGGCTGCAGGAGGTGGTTGAAAGGGACAGGAGCAGTACCAGCTCCATCAGCAGCAACTTATGTCTCGAGTTTCTGATTAGCACTTTTCTTCCCCCGCCTAGTGAAGAAACCACCCAGCAGTAGCAGGACATGGAGCAGAACCTGACCCAATAGGTTGTTGAATTCTTGGTCTGCATCCTGCCACCCCTGAACCAACATCCTCTGGATTACTGAGCAGCCAAACTTGATTTTCGTCCGCAACTGGCCGAGTTTGCTCTGGACAAGCTTTTCTGCCCTGCCAGTAATGTGGCATCATAGCAGGTGTTTAGTGCAGCTCTGGGCATAGTTACCCCAAGGAGAACTCACCTTTCCACCCAAAATGTGGAGAGACTGGTGTGGATCAACCAGTATTTCCACACGCCAGTACCTGATACATCAGACTAGATCATTCTGGGTGCCAAACTCAAACTTTGTCAAAATAGATATGTTTATTCTGGCCACCTGCTTCAGCCACTATTCTTCTGCTGCAACCCGCCTGATGCGACACACCTGCTGCCATGTTTTCCTACTGCCACCCACCATCTTGTGCTGTTACTGCCACTGCTTTTGCCCCTCCACCTCACCACTCTGTGACTGGGCCACTGTTTTGTCTCCTCATGCTGTTGCCAACCTCACCACTCTAACTGGACCACTGTTTTAACCCCCTTAATGCTGTTGCCACCTCATCACTCTGTGAAAAGGCCACTGTTTTATCTCCTCATGCTGTTGCCACCTCACCACTCTGTGACTGGGCCACTGTGTTGACTCCTCATGCTGTTGCAAACCTCACCACTCTGTGACTGGGCCACTGTTTTGACTCCTCATGTTGTTGTCACCTCCCCATTCTGTGACTGGGCCACTGTGTTGACTCCTCATGCTGTTGTCAACCTCACCACTCTGTGACTGGGCCACTGTATTGACTCCTCATGCTGTTGCCAACCTCACCACTCTGTGACTTGGCCACTGTTTTAACCCCCTTAATGCTGTTGCCACCTCACCACTCTGTGACCGGGCCACTGTTTTGTCTCCTCATGCTGTTTCCAACCTCACCACTCTGACTGGACCACTGTTTTAAGCCCCTTAATGCTGCTGCCACCTCATCACTCTGTGAAAGGGCCACTGTTTTATCTCCTCATGGTGTTGCCACCTCACCACTCTGTGACTGGGCCACTGTGTTGACTCCATGCTGTTGCCAACCTCACCACTCTGTGACTTGGCCACTGTGTTGACTTCTCATGCTGTTGCCACCTCATAACTCTGTGACTGGGCCACTGTGTTGACTCCTCAGGCTGTGTCCAACTCACCACTCTCTGACTGGGCCACTGTGTTGACTCCTCATGCTGTTGTCACTTCACCACTCTGTGATTGGGCCACTGTGTTGACTCTTCATGCTTTTGCCACCTCCCCATTCTGTGACTTGGCCACTGTGTTGACTCCTCATGATTTTGCCACCCTCCCCACTCTATGACGGTGGCAATATAGTCCATGTTTGGTGTTTTTGAAATCACCATTTGTTTTACCATTCTTCTGATCTGTCAGAAGGATGGAAGAATGATAAACACAACGGATCCTGGCTTTGGAAAATCTGTAAAGCCAGTATCATATGGTTCCTATTTTCCATCAGGATTTGCTCATGACTTGAAAGCTAAAAGCAGGAGTGGGTACAAAACTCAGTAGACATGCAAACTTTCCACGTGTTATCTCTGTTTTGGATCCACTCCTGTTTTTTTTTTTTTGCCTTAACAACACTGATAGAATACAGACCAATTGCCGACCATGTGAAGACAGATGCTCAAAAGACAGGATCCTTTTTTAGGGGTTGTCTTACAATGATGAGAAGAAAAACAGTGACATCAACAGAAGCTTACTGTTGACACCCTCTCCACTCAAAGGGACACTACTTGTCTGAGCACGTAATAGAACAGGTTCTGTAGAAATCTATGTGGAATCAGCTGATGATGGGGTAAAAGGCGTGCGCTCTTTCACTCTATAGTAGAATCTTAGACCACTGCACGGTTCTACAGTATATACCTGGAGCTAACATTGACCTAACCAAATAAGTGAACCAAATAAGTGAAGTGTGAATGGATTCTAAGAGTGAAGCCTGTCATCTACGTGTCATACTGAGTACTGTTTCTCTAGCACAGCAGACTTCCTATGCATGTTTCTGCAATGCACAGTGTTTTAAACTACTATCCAGTAAACATTTCATCCAGCACTGAAGAGTTAAAAAACATTTCCAGCTTTATTTAGGATACGCGTAAAAAACCCAAAAATTCTAGGGCATACTCTGCCATAATCTGTCAATGTGTTTTTAACTGTTACACAGTCTTACTCAAATGTCTGCTAAAAATCTGAAGATAAAGAGGAATTGCACCTTTCAGAATGGCAACAACCCAAAGCATACCTCCACATCAACAAAATAATGGCTTCACCAAAGGAAGATCAAAGTTTTGGAATGGCCCAGCAAGGGCCCAGACCTGAATCCAATTGAAAATCTGTCGGCTGACCTGAAGAGGGCTATACACAGGAGAAGCCATTGCAACCCCACAGATTCAGAACGCTTTTGTGAGGAAGACTGGGCAAAGATTGCGGTCAAGGAGTGCCATGCTGATAGACTCCTTCCCAAAAAGACTGAATGTTGTTATTAATTCAAAGGGTACTTCAACAAAGCATTGAAGTGTGCATATTTATGAGTGTGAATATTTATGCAACTACATTATTTTAGTTCTTTGGGGTTTTTTTTCAACCATCAAAAAAAAAAAAGTTTATTTTTTCAATTGAATTGTGCAAATTATAGGTCAAATTAAAGGTGGAGAAATTTCTGTAATGATTCTTTTGTCTCTTTTTATTTACATGACAAAAACCAGGCATTTTAACAGGGGTGTGTAGACTTTTTATATCCACTGAATAAATATAAGTTAAGATTATTATTATAGAATTGTCTGCAATGCATTTTGGAAATTGTTTTTTTTAACTCATCTATTTATTATTTTGAAATTACAAAGAAACAAAAAGTAGGCCCTTTAAGATTAGATCTCAACTGATTAATTAGATTTAACAATTTTTTTTCCTGCCTATTCACAGGAGAGGCCCTGAACACCTCTCTGGACTCTCCCGATATAGATCCTTCCACACATAAAGGTATAAAATGGCTGTATTATGAAGCCTTGCACAATTTCCTGACTGTGTCACTGACTGACTGCTCCACTGTGTGTGAGATTTTTTTATTTTTTTTTCCTAGTATAAATGTTTTGTCCTTTATTGTTTTAGGATTAAATCACAGTTTTTTATATCCACAAATATGGACATTCTACATAATACAGATCAAGTTGAGGTGAGTTTTTATGTAATTCTTATTCCTCTTCCTGAAGAAAATGGACTGGATGCTCTATTCAGCAAAACTGGTGCTAGCAGTGAATTAACTATAATACATGGGCGCAGGATATTCTCCCAAATATGTATCATGCTGTTTCTGATATCTTTCTAGACAATATCATTTGACTTCATTCCCTTGCAGAATAAAATACCTAGAATGTACAGCGGACTGATATCCATCCTTTGTATCCAGCTTGTCCTGACCTCGGCTTGGTTGATTTTTGCTTCTATTGTTTATTGAACCTCTCCATAGACCTTTAGATTTTTACTTGCTTTTAATTTATTTATCAGCTGATGTTCTTAAAAGATCATTTCTGCGACCATCAATCACTCACTCCACCAGGTAGGATATTTTCAGATTGTTCCAGATCTGTTGCTGACATTTCTTTTAGGTCCATCCTACAGAACCCACCACATTCAGTTGTATTGGATGGATTTTCTGCAACAAATCTGCTCATCTGAATATACTAATGCCTTGCCTTAGTTCCTTAGTTGCCAAAAAACCTTCTGAAGCTTCAAGGGAATGTGTCATCAGAAAACTGATTAAAAAAATAAAAATCTTAGGTTAAAAATTTCAATTTTAAGACTATTTTAATTTCTTTATCTGTTTAAAAGAAATCAGGAAATCCTCCTTTTTTGACTGACCACTAAGTCTAATGATACACTAAGACTTCCTTTTCTGTAGAAATCCCTTTTCAGAAGTCTTTTCATCACCGCAGGCAGGATTACAGTGACAGTAGTGATGAGCGAATATCACGAATATTGGCCGCTTTGGCTCGGCTCGGTATCCCGAGCCAGCGCGGACTCGTGATTATTTGTGCGTCACTGCAAGTTTGAAATGCCCATTTTTTCAGCCAATCAGCATCAAAGGGAAGCCTGTGGGAATGCCTGCTGTGATGTAACAGCCCCTATACCTCCCCAGCAGTGATTGGCTGGCAGTGACATGTGACCTAAATTTACATAAGGTAGGGACCTGCAGCATCAGCCTCATTGTGCTTTGGGAAGGAGAAGAGACAGACAGTGTTAGCTAGTGTAGTGTGTGCAGCAAGCAGTTAGTTAGGAGTTAGGTTAGGAAGCCCCAACAGTCCTTTTAAAGACTATACTCTGAAGAACAGTATACAGTATATACTGTAAGCCTGTATTCTGTGTAGGATAGGAAGCCCCAACATTATTTTTAAAGACTAATTGATTCTGTGAAGAAAACTATACAGTATATGCTGTAAGCCGGTATTCTGTGCAGGATAGGAAGCCCCAACAGTCTTGTAAAAACTAATTGATTCTGTGAGAAAAATTCAGTATATGCTGTAAGCCTGTATTCTGTGCAGAGCTGTGCCTGGTACACCTTGTCCAGCCACATAGCTCAAACTATACATCTGTAAACAGATATATTCCTGTGCATGACTGTGCAGTGACTAGGGTATACATTTCATCAGCCTGCTATATACCTCACAGTCTATATATACCGTATTGATCTGTAGATTCTAGTTTTATTTGCGCAAACTGCGTACATTTTTTTTTGGATAGGTCTGAAAATAATTTTACCTGCATATCTATCTATATTGTCTGTTGAATTTTACTGCTCTGTTATACACGGTGCAGTGAGTTGGGAACAAAATTTCATCAGCCTGCTATATACCTTACAGTCTATAGATACCGTATTGATCTGTAGATTCCAGTTTTATTTGCGCAAACTGCGTACATCTTTTTTTGGATAGGTGTGAAAAATAATTTTACCTGCGTATCTATATTGTCCGTGGAATTTCACTGATCTGTAATACACGGTGCAGTGAGTTGGGAAAAAAATTTCATCAGCCTGCTATATACCTCACAGTCTATAGATACCGTATTGATCTGTAGATTCCAGTTTTATTTGCGCAAACTGCGTAAATTTTTTTTGGGGATAGGTGTGAAAAATAATATTACCTGCGTATCTATATTGTCCGTTGAATTTCACTGATCTGTAATACACGGTGCAGTGAGTTGGGAAAAAATGTCATCAGCCTGCTATATACCTCACAGTCTATAGATACAGTACTGATCTGTAGATTCCAGTTTTATTTGCGCAAACTGCGGAAATTTTTTTTTTGGGATAGGTGTGAAAAATAATTTTACTTGCGTATCTATATTGTCCGTTGAATTTCACTGATCTGTAATACACGGTGCAGTGAGTTGGGAAAAAAAAATTAATCAGCCTGCTATATACCTCACAGTCTGTAGATAGCGTATTGAATCTTTACAATTATAATTAGTGTTGCACGATATATCGAAAACTCGGTACGGTTTCGGTACCTAGTGCCTAAGCTCGATACCAAGTTTTCTTGCCGTCCGATACATAGAACATGGCGCGCGCATCACTTTAATGCGGTTGCCATGTTCTAATACCTGCCGCGCTGCCAGGGCCGGATTATAATTGGAGCACCTGGAGCTACTGCTCCAGGCCCCCGCTCCAATGATTTCATGGGGGGCCCTCGCCCCCCTCAGACCTCAGATCAGCCCACGTGGACGAGTACCGGTGGCCAGGGACATTACATCTCCCTCACGGCACATTGGGTCAATCTGGTGGAGGCTGGGTCAGAGACCGATCGTGGGGCTGCACATGTGCTACCCACACCATGAATTGCGGGACATAGTTCCGTCTGTGTGTCTCCGGCACATTATGCCTCCACCTCCTCCTCCACCTCCTCCTCCTCCAAAGTGGCAGTGATGCCCCAATCGTCAAGTTTCATTTCCTCGATGGCCAGCAGTTTCAGCACTGTGGTAGGGAAGCGGCAGCAGGCAGTCCTGAAACTGCTGAGCCTGGGGGATAAGAGGCACACAGCTGAAGACCTCTTACAGGGCATCGGGGGGCAGACCAATGTGTGGCTGGTGCCGCTGAACCTTCAGCCAGGAATGGTGGTCTGCGATAATGGGCGTAACCTGGTGGCGGCTCTGCATCTTGGTGGGCTGACTTACGTGCCATGCATGGCCCAGGTGCTCAACTTGGTGGTCCAGCGGTTCCTCAAGACCTACCCCAGTTGAGTGAGTTGCTCACCAAGGTGCGGCGCATATGCGCCCATTTTCGCAAGTCCACCACCGATGCCGCGACCCTCAGGACTGTGCAAGGGTGGCTACAACTCCCTGTTCACCGGCTGCTGTGTGACATTCCCACGCGTTGGAATTCGACGTTACACATGCTAGCCAGGGTGTACCAACAACGCAGGGCAGTTGTAGACTGCTAGCTGATCCCCCGAGGTGTTAGTCAGGCCAGTCAGCTTCCTCATGTCTATGCTGAGGAGTGGACGTGGATGGCTGGCATCTGCCAGGTCTTAGGTCCCTTTGAGGAGGCAACAGAGATGGTCAGTGGTGATGCACACATCATCAGTGTCACCATCCCTCTGTTGTGCCTCATCCAGAACTCTTTGAGGAAACTAAGATCTGAGGATTCAGCAGTGTCACAGGAGGTGGGGAAAGACAGTGACATTGAGAGCACCCTGTTTTCCGTTTCGCAGCGCGAAACTGAGGAGGAGGAGGCTGAGGAGGAGGAAGAAACTCTTGGGCACCATGCATCAGGGGGTGATTCCATGCTACCTGTTGAGCGGGTATGGGCTGAGGAGGATGAATTGGGGTCAGAGGAAGGGGGGGGAGGAGGAGATGGAGAGTCCGCTAAGTGAGGAGGCTGAAGGCTTGCATGTTGGCACAGTAGGGCACATGGCAGACTTTATGTTTGGCTGTCTTTGTCGTGATCCCCGGTTCAAGAGGATACTGTCCACCAATGACTATTGGGTGTACACCCTCCTTGACCCATGCTACAAGGACAACTTTGCCCAACTTATACCCGTGGAGGAAAGGAGCACCCGAGTCACTTTCTACCACAAGGCCCTGGTTCAGAAACCGCTACAGGCCTTTCCAGACCAGTCGAGCAACAGGGGGCGGACTGCAGTGGCTGAAGTTGGAGAGGAGAGGAGAGGAGGGGGAAAGTCAGTGTAGGCGCCAAGGTAGGGGTACACTATTCCATGCTTTTGCCAAGTTTCTTAAACCCCAGCAAGACAGTGAAACACAGCCACAGGGCAGGCATAGCAGGGCGGAACAGTACCGCAAGATGGTGAGGGAGTATGTCGCGGACCAGACCAACGTCCTGACCGATAACTCCACGCAATATAATTACTGGCTGGCCAAGCTGGACAGGTGGCCAGAACTTGCGCAGTACGCTCTTGAGATGCTTGCCTGCCCTGCTGCAAGTGTACTGTCTGAAAGGGTTTTTAGTGCCGCCGGGGGTATCATTATGGAGAAACGAATGCGCCTGTCCACCGACAACGCCGACATCCTCACGTTCATCAAGATGAACAGGTCATGGATATCCGCCCAGTTCTCATCCCCACCTCAGGCTACCTCCTAAATTGCTTGCTTTCCTCCTCCTCCTCCTCCTCTTCATCTGAATTGCATATGCAACAATTTTTCAGGAAAGTCATCCGGCTTCCTACTAACAATTTTTCAGGAAAGTCATCCGTCTTTCTACTAACAATTTTTCAGGAAAGTCATACGGCTTTCTAAAAACAATTTTTCAGTAGTCATGCGGCTTTGTAACCAAATTTTTTATGAAAGGCCATGGGGTTCTATACACACAGTGCTGACGGAAGCCCATCAGCCTTTCTAAACACAATGCCCACTGCCTCTCTCAAGCGGTTGTGGTGCTGATGTTGCCTTACACTTAAAATTGATCTGTTCCGCTCTCTTCCTCGGGCTGTCTGCTGAGAAGGCGGACGCTCCGAACCGGTATCATGGCGGCTCTCCGGCCTCTCATTAAGCCCAGGATCATCAAGAAGTGGACAAAGAAGTTCATCCGCCACCAATCAGACCGTCATGTTAAGATTAAGCGTAACTGGCGTAAACCCAGAGGCATTGACAACAGAGCCCGCAGGAGGTTTAAGGGGCAGATCCTGATGCCCAACATTGGGTATGGTAGCAACAAGAAGACCAAACACATGCTGCCCACAGGGTTCCGCAAATTCCTGGTCCACAATATCAAGAAGCTCGAGGTTCTGTTGATGAGCAACAAGTCCTTCTGTGCAGAAATCGCCCACAACGTCTCCTCAAAGAACTGAAAGACCATTGTGGGGAGAGCGGCCCAGCTCGCCATCAAAGTGACGAACCCCAACGCCAGACTGCGCAGTGAAGAGAATGAATAAATATCTCTGTGGTTATTTGTGCTAAATAAAATTTAAATAAACACAAAAAAAAATAAAAATTGATATGTTCCTGTGCCTGATCCACCCAAGTTGAATCTGTCCCATCATGAGAAAGTCCCCCCAAGGATTCCACAATGTAACTTGCTTCACTTTCAACTACCTCACTCCCCGACACCTGTGTCTCGCCATTGTCCACCACCTCCTCAGACATCACTAGTAAATCCCCACTGTCAGCACACTGAGACTGCAAAAAGTCTTGCGAATTGGGGCAGAGAATGTTCTGGGGTAGCACATCAGAAAAGGGGTGACTATGGGGTTCCAGGGAGTACATGACCACATGCAATCTCCATCCAAAAAGTCATACTGAGGCTCACCACCATGCTTTACACTGCAATCTTATTGAAAGACAGACAATCAGGGGTTCACCGCCAGGTTGTCAGGCAGCATTTTTAAGTGGGTCACCATTACCATGTCACTGAAAATTGCCTTGGGGTCATCACCAGACTATTGGACAGATTTAGAAAAAATAGTGCAATTAGGGCCTCAGAGGCA
>ONZH01029361.1:0-29583 GCA_900303285.1 Rhinella marina
TACGGTATTAAACTGAGAAGAATCGATACTGCACCGGCTGATGCTAGAGTATTTCCAATTGCATTCCGGCTGTTGTCACCACCACACACGCTAGCCCAGGGGGCACTCCTCTGGCTCTTCCAGCGAAACCTCCTTCCCCCCACCTACAGGCCCTCTCTCCATACTATTTACCCGGATAGGGGACGTATTAGATATTGTACTGATGTTTTTTTTGTTTCTTCTTTTAATTGCCTCCTGACCTGTGATAGGCAGAGCATGGACACGTCCCCTTAGCTGCAGTGGGAAAGACACTCCCCTGGCCAGAGCAAGCTCTTTTTCCGTTTTCCGTGTTCAAAAAATCCATTAAATATAGGGTCCCAAGATAGGGGACATATACGGTATTAAACTGAGAAGAATCGATACCATAAGGGTTAAAGCAACAGTTTTCCCAAATCCATCCGGCTGTTGTCACCACCACACACGCTAGCCCAGGGGGCACTCCTCTGACTCTTCCAGCGAAACCTCCTTCCCCCCCACCTACATGCCCTCTCTCCAAACAATTTTCCCGGGTAGGGGGACGTATTAGATATTGTACTGATTCTGAATTGCCTCCTGCGATATACCGGAATCGAACCCGCATCAACTGCTTGGGAAGTAGCTATGCTCACCACTATACCACCAGCAGGCACAGCAACTGATAAGAACAGATACTAAACTTGATGTCAGCTGCAGTGCCAGCATGAGCAGTGGTGTCACCTGCAGGCGGTGATGGACCTTCGTTGCACCTAGTTGGGTGCTTCCCTAACATGTGATGGGTATTTGCCTTGCCTTTCTTGGTCTGGGTGAGCACAATTGCCATGAGGGTAACCACCAGGCTGTTGCCTGAGAATTTGGGGTAATGGTGGTATTAGGCAGCCTCAGGGGCATCCATGCATGCTGCCCCTGCTGTTTCCTGTCCATTTCCGTGGTTTTTCCATCATTTTCTGAGGTTTCCAGGTTTTCACCCAGCCTTCCCTAGGCAGAGCCTTGGTCCCCGCAAAAATGCTCGAGTCTCCCATTGACTTCAATGGGGTTCGTTATTCGAAACGAGCACCCGAGCATCGGGAAAAGTTCGACTCGAATAACGAGCACCCGAGCATTTTAGTGCTCGCTCATCTCTATTAAAGAACTTATTTATTTATGCACAGTGTGTATGGGCAATATATAATTAACACTGGCAAATATGGTTTGGTTGTCAAGGTAATGGACTTGGTCTGCCCCCTGGTTAGTCCGTTAGTTAGTTAGTTAGTTAGTTAGTTAGTTAGTTAGTTAGTTAGTTAGAGCATAGCAGAGCTACAGAGAAGACCTACATGTTCAAGCTCCTGCAAACTAGGCCAGATTCCAGAGAACCTGTATCTCTAGGTTATATAGGTTATAGCTACCAGAAAAGATCCTTTATCATCAGAGTACACCTGAAGGAAACAAACCAGCCATTGTAGATGGTCTAGAACCATCAAGGCTGTGCAAGATAACGTCAGTTAGGTACCATTTGTTTATGGTATAAAGACTTTACATTTTGTGGAAAGGTTTCATTGCCTCTGTGTCAGGACCGGCAGTCATTGCACCCGTTCTGCTGGTCCTGTCTCTGACTCTGGTGGCGATGTGGTTGCCCGTGGCCAGGCTTCTTCCGCTATTTTGTCAGGCTCCTCCTCCAGCCGACGGTCTCTGGCTGTGGATGCGCGTCCCAGGCAGGGGAAGCGCGCGACGATCATAAGTGCCAGGGACGTGACTGGTGCGCACACTCGCTCGCAGCCTGTTACTGGTCGCCGGAAAACGCGAGCAATATAGTCTGTGTTTATTTTCTGGTTCATCTGGTATCTCATGTGTTAAGTTTTGTTCCTTGCATTCTCCTCCCAGTCAGCTGGTTGGGTGGGGTGTGCTAGGTGTTTAAGGACCTCAAATGTGAACCTTGCTGCCAGTGTTTGGAGTCTCCTTGCTACTTCCTGGTTTGTCATTTGTGCTCTGAAGTTCTGATCCTAGTTTGTTCTTTGACCTTTGGCGTGTTTTGTGACTATTCTTTGCTTGCTGATTTTGTTCCTGACGTTCTCTCCTGGTTTTGACGCGGCTATCTGACTATCCATTTGGTTCTTGTTTGTCTGTCTTGTTTGTTTTCCCTTTCCCCTGCACTTTTGCTAGTGTATTTCGAGTCTTCAGGTTGTCGACTCAGGAGTTAGCCTGAGTAGGCAATAGGCAGGGAAAGGGGTTGGAACTAAGCTTAGGGATCACTTACCCCTTATCTGTGTATCCCAGCCCTGACACTCTGGCACGCACCATATTTTAAGAGGGACCTAAATTCTGCTCCACTCGGCTCAGGAATTGCAGAAAGAGCTAACAAGTGCAGAATAGCATGCCTGTGGTTATTTGGAGAGACTGCAAAATGTCCTTAGAAGGAGGGTCAGGGAGCACTACAATAACCATCAATGTTTCTGCTCATACACAGATATTGGGAGGAGCCTATACTGTGATATACTTTGGAACTGTGCCTCTTGCTGCTATATGAACTACTACTCCCATCATCAATTTGGTAAAGCAGACTTTATTTAATGGCCTGATTATTAACGCTATCATCCGTCTGCTGGCTCTGCATTCATACTCCACCTTGCACCCTGTAAACCACTTAACAGCAAGGGCACCCCAACTACCATCAGGTAGGAGTTGGAAAGACAAGGAGAACCGCCACTGTGAACTATGTTTACTGCTACCCATCTCAGGGTAACAACCATCACTCCCATCCTATCTGCCCTGCAGCCCCCTGCAACTTGTTGCACATATGAGCATAAAACACCTCATGCCAACTTTTAAGCACAGTGGTGGATGGGTGATGATCTGTATACCAAAGCATTCTAGAGTCAAATGTGATGACATTTATCCAACAATTAAAACTTGGCCAAAATTGGGTCATGGACAGCACAATGATCCAAAGTATACCAGCAAATCTACAATGTAATGGATGATAAAGAAAATAATCAAGATGTTGCATTGGCCCAGTGAAAGTCCAGATGTCAACTAGAGATGAGCTTATCTATTCGCCACTTCGTAGATTCGTATCAAATCTTTTCTCCGAAGCTAATCCGAATTTAGTCGGATTCGCTTCGTATTATTCGTAAACGTACGCAAAAATTTGACCGCTAACTATACGTAAGATACGTATGAAATGTAAGTAAATTTACGCATTCTGCGTACGGCGGGAAAATGACGTTCCGCCCCCGAAAGAGCGGGAAAGTGTAGATATGCCCCCCTCAGAACTGGAAAAAAACAATAGTACGCTAAGGATTCGTACGCACTTTTGTACGCTCATGCGTACGTGTTCACATAAGTTGCGTACCTTTAACAAGTGTACGTTTGTATTAGTGTGCAAATGTTCGCAAAACACCACATAATAACATATAATTTGTACACAGCTTCATCGAATAGATGCGTATTTGTTCGAATCTTGTGAAAACTTCGCCGAATATTTGCCGAAGCAAATTTTGGATGATTTGCTCATCTCTAATGTCAACCCAATTAAAATGCTGTGGTGGGACTTTAAATGAGCTGTGCATAAATGAATGATCAAAACCTCAATCAACTGAAGCAACATTGTAAAGAAGAGTGGGATTTATCATGTTCCCACATGTAACTAATTTTATGACCCACTCAGTACCAGATTTTTTTTTTTATTATGTACTAATACGTACATAATTCAAAGAGAGTGTAATTTATTTCTCTCATGACTGTATACTGCTCCCAATAGGATTTGCAGATGCCCCTGACGAAGCACAGGCGAAACCTGGGTTGGGCAATTGGCGAGAGGATTGTGATTTGCTTTATTCCACTCAGCTTTTATGGAATCTGTGAGTATAATAAATGATTTTATGAGATAAAGGACTTCACTATGTGGGGCCATCTCTTTTAATATTATAGTAGGGATTAAGAGCACTGATTCTTGTGGAAGTCAAAGTCACTTTGTGTCTGGAGGAAAGAAGGTTTGTACACAAACATAGAAGAGGATTCTTTACTATGGAACTCTCTGCATGAGACTATGGAACTCTCTGCCTGAGGAGGTGGTGATGGTAAGTTCACTAAAAGAGTTCAAGAGGGGCCTGGATGTATTTCTGGAGGGTAACAATATTACAGGTTACAGTTACTAGAGAGGGGTCGTTGATCCAGGGAGTAATTCTGATTGCCTGATTGGAGTCGGGAAGGAATTTTTTCCCCTAAAGTGGGGAAAATTGACTTCTACCTCACAGGGTTTTTTGCCTTCCTCTGGATCAACTTGTAGGATAAGAGGCCGAACTGGATGGACGGATGTCTTTTTTTCGGCCTTATAAACTATGTTAGTATGTTACTATGTTACTTTATCGGATTTGATCATATCAGAATTCCCTCTGTGTGTCTTAAACGTGTATTTTTGCACTGCTGGTTTGGAGCAGTGCAGTTCTACTACTTTAGACTGTGTGTGAACAATACTCACCTCATGACGAACCTGCAAGTGTAACATTGACTTGAGATTTAAATACTTTTTTTTTTTGTTCTTATTTTTATTTGTATTTAAAATCTATATAGTATACCGCTCCAGAACCAAGCTCAGAACATAAGTATACCACCAGAACCAAGCATGTTACATACAGTGGCATCATGCTGTGGGAGTCTTTTTCAGCAGCTGAGACAGGGAGACTGGTCAGGGTTGAGAAAATGCTGAATGGAGCACAGTACAGAGATATTCTTAGTGAAAACCTGATCCAGAGTGCTCTGGACTTCACACTGGGCAGAAGGTTCACCTTCCAACAAGACAACAACCCCTAAGCACACAATTAAGAGGGTTGGTTTAGGGACAACTCTGTGAATGTCCTTGAGTGTCCCAGCCAGAGCCTTCACTTGAACACAACAGAACATCTCTGGAGAGAACTGAAAATAGCTGTCCTATGACAACCTGACAGAGGGAAAGGATCTGCAGAAGAATGGCAGAAAATCCTCAAATCTAGATATGCACACCTTGTTGCCTCATACCCAAGTAGTAGTAATTGCTGCCAAAGGTGCTTCAATTAAGTAGTGAGTAAAAGGTCTCCATTATTTAGTTTTTCCATTTAAATAAATTAGTAAAGATTTCTAACAATCTGATTTTACTTTGTCATTATGGGGTATTGAGGGTAGAATGATGGGCAAATATCTCAAATTTTTTGTATTATTTTAGCACAGGGCTGCAATGTGACAAGCACTGAATGAGGTCACATAACATGTAGGGTGTCACATCACTGATACCTTGTTTAGTCCTATTCAGCTCCATGGGTGCATTATGCAAAGCTGGCTGGTAATGGGCTGTACTAACAAAAAAAAGGTATGTGACTAAAATTTTATATAAATGTATATATATATCAGAAAATTGTACATATTATTATTCTACAAAGAAATAAAGGAAAACAGAAAACCTTTTTAATTAGTGACTATAAATTTCATTTTTCCTATTAGAGGATATAGTAGCTATTTGGTGGATTTATCTCATTGTAGGGCACCTTATAGAGTCTTTTTGGTTACAGGTCTCCTTTTTTGGGGAACTCTTAAAGTGGGTCTATCAGCTTAAAGAGGTTTGTCCAACTTCATATGTTTTTCTTAAATATTTTCACCCTGTGGGATGTGTCGAGGGAAGCATACTTAACCTGCTTCCCAATGCTAGGTTCCAGCTCAATGGGCCCACCACTGTGTTTACTGGTCCCCACATGTAAATTCCAGAATGGACAAGATCACATTAGTGACATGTCCCCAAAATAACATACCATAATACTGCGAGATGCAAGTAAAACAACTGACAGGCTGCAATTCACTACACAACCAGTGAGTGGCTGCATATTGAGACATATAGGATATACATACTGGAATATTGCCATATCATGTTTTTTTCTTTTTTAAGCTGGTCATCTCAATCCAAAATCCTTGAAATATGTTAAGTCAAAGAAGAGGCAAGGAAGGACAAATCATACGCTGCATTATGAGTGGCTACATGAGGATTAGCTCCATTGAATGAGGTTAAATCCACTGGCGGATCTGCAGTAGAGCAAACTGCAACAGTGCAGGTCAGCATCAGATTTCTGCTGCGGATTCCACAACATTTTTGCTATCTGTATTATATTTTGGCCATGTGAATATGGCCTTATAGTTAGCTTACTGATGTAGCAAATATTTTACAGACTATATAGTCTTAGAGTATCTGAGGTATTGTCCACACTCAGGCCTTTCAATACATAGTAATAAACAGTAGATAATGTAACGTCATATGTCTTCAGTAATGAAGTAATGGACTGCATTTTTTAAAGTCTGACTGACCCCAATTATATTTTCTGCTTTCTATCTTTATTATTCTTTCTTTCATTTTGGAGGGATCTAATAGAGTAATTTCTTTTCGGATCCAATTTTCCATACTGCTCCCATTTTTTCACCTTTTATTTTCTTATCATTCTCTTTCATCTTTTTTTGCTTCAATTCACTTTATACTACTGTTAAGCCTATAGCTACAAGTAACACTTGATCTTTAGGGCTTGTCAGTTTCTTTTTCCTTTTTCTACAACTGCTTCAATTTAATGTCTTGGAAGGTTTTTGTGTGCTTTTAAAACCCACTTTCATTGTCATTTATGTCTATTTCTCATCCTACTGTCAATATATTGTTATTCACAGTTCAGCTCCCACTTTTTCCTTGTAAAGTGCAACCCCTAGTTTAGTACAGCTTTCTTCATGACTGCACAGCATACATCCATGTCAAGAGGAGGCTGTTCCTAATGATGAAAATGCGTTCAGAGGATAGATATATATATATAAACCCCAATGTTAATCAGACCTCAGTTTAGAGCCCCAGTCAGACCCCCACTGTTAATAAGACCAATCAGACTGCAGATCAGACCCCCAATGTTAATAAGACCCCCAATCAGACCTCAGATCAGACCCCCAATGTTATAAGACCCCCAATCAGACCTCAGATCAGAACCCCAATGTGAGTGACCCCCATTCAAACCACCATGCTCAGAGCAGACTAAAAAAAAAATTTACTTCCCTATCCAGCCCCGGATGGCGCTGCTGCTCCTGTCATCCAGCTCTCTTCTTGTTCTTCCTGCCGCATGCTGTGCTGTGACCTAATGCGCACGGCGGGAGGTCAGAGAGCATCAACGTCCTCACGCTGTGGAAGCCCAGGACGCGGTGAGTACAGAGCCAGGGGAGTGCTGTACTCATCCCTTCACAGTCCTCCTGTACTAAGTTCTCACTAGTATTCACCCTATAAGACATACTGACATTTTTCCCCACTTTGAAAGAAAAATACGATATATATGGGATGGGCCACATACAACCTGTTTCCCTTTGTACAGGATCATACTAGTATATGAGAGGCAACAATTCTGATTGGCTTCAGCTGTCTTGTGGTGTAACCATTTTAATGAGAGGTTAAAGCAGACATAGATAGTACTCATCTCCCTGCATGGACTAGTCTAATAAATGTCCTGTTTTACATGTAAACTGTATGTAGTGGAGCAGATACATCAAAACTGCCTTGAAGAAGAACGGTTTACTGCACATAACATCCAATCACAGCACAGCTTTCATTTTACCAGACAAGTTTAAGAAATGAAAGCTGATACCAGACGCCTTGCAGACAAAATGCGAAACTTCCGTCTTTGCGTGACTATCATAATGAAATGATGGCACAACAATTTGAAGCCAAATCTCAGTGCCTGGCAGAAGTACACTACCTGGCAGAAAACACTACCTCCAAACAAAGGGCATGTCTCAGCAATCGAAAAGCACAAAGAAGACTCAGAAACAGACAAGAAAGGCCTGAAAAAATATTTGGTGTTAAAACCACAATAATGCAGATGTTAGAGCTCTCTGAGTTAGACAAAATGTTACACGCTATAAGGCTTGAAAGACCTACATGATAGAAATGCTACCACTGGACACTCATTTGGCACTCTTAGCCAAATTTGTAAATTTTGTAAGGCTAAACACGTTCCAGGAGAAAATCTTCCAACAGGCCTCCTTAAATGAGCGTATTTGCAATCCGTATATGGTGTGTATTTTGGATACTGGAATCCACTGCCATTTTTTAATGAACAGGGCTATTCACACGGGTGTATTTGAAATCCACAGCATGTACTGTATACATATGCAGGGGTGCACCTAGCCTTCCTGCTTGCAATTTCTTAACCTAACCCCTTCCCTCCAGCCCTACTGTTAAAGACATACTTGGAAAACATTACATACAGAGCTGCAAAACATACAGGGTAATGCAGCGACACATACTGTGCCCACTGTGCTTCTCAATACTATACTGCAGAAACAGATAATCCCCCTTCCACTGCCCCCTCTTGCCCCTACCTAGTCTATGGAGGGCATCAAAAATGCAGGAAGGAAGGAATACACATATAAATTCAGATGAGTTGCTGAAGCAATACTGATGGCAATCTCGATGGTACATCACCCAGAAAGTGTGCATATTGCAGTCAGAATACGGACAGATTTCAAAATGTTGCTCCAAAAGAATAGTAAAATTAGATCCCATTTCCACATTAATTGAACACCGTATCAGCATTTTTAAAACTTTATTGATAACATAAGGTCAATTAATAAGTCTCTGACATTTATTTATAGATGGGAGCACAAATGGCATCTCTGCCAGGTTATGGGCCTTGTTGTTTTAGAATAAATGGATCAATCTATCATCATGGAGAAGCATTTCATCTTCATAGTGGCGAGCAGAGCAAATATGCTCAATTGTATATTCTTTGTCCTAATAAAGCTGAGGCCCAAAGAATGCAAATGCCAGAACAGGATGGACAGATGTCTTTTTTCAGCCTTATAAACTATGTTACTATGTTACTACTACTATTACTATGTTACAATGCAGATCTATTGCAAACATTAAGAGGTTCTCCGGGAATGGTTTAAAATAGCTGCTGGCAACCTGTCCTAGAATGTGAGCAGGAGTGGTTGCCACCACAGAGCTGCAGAGCTGCCTAGTTGGATGGGGCCTCACCACACACTACAATGCTCTACAATAGATGGGAATGATGTGATCCTACTAGGGATGAGCGAACTTTTGAAAAGTTCGGTTCGCTTCGCTTCGGCGAACTTTCTTGAATTTCGGATTTGTACGAACCGAACCTAAAACAAACCTTGCTATAACGGCTGAATAATTGCTGCTACAATAGTGGGAGTCTGATAGGGTATAGTTTCGTTTACTTGCAGTTGCTATTACAAAGAAAAAATGGAAAAAATCCAAGTGACTTCAACAATGGCGACGCAAAATATATGCATATTTGAGAATGTACACTAATGCGTACGCTAATGCGTGTACACATTAGTGAACATTCTCAAATATGCGTATATTTAGGGTATGGAATATGGCATATTCCATACCCTAAATATACGCATAGTTGAGAATGTTCGCTAATGTGTACGCATTTTATGAATTCATACGCATTAGCGTACGCATTATCGTACATGCTCAATAAATATGCGTATATTTTGCGTCACTGTTATTTTCACCAGATTCGTTACGAACTTTCTCAAAATTCGGTTCGGTGACGAACCGAACTTTTGGGAAAGTTCGTAACGAATCTGGTTCGTTACGGTTCGGTTCGCTCATCCCTAGATCTATGATATGCCATCATGGCTGAGCAGCCTGACAAGAAAACTCATCAATGTGTAGAATATATAACTGACAGAGCATAGTGTGTAGAGAAAGATTGAGAAAATAGAATGGGAGAACTAGAAAATTAAATAAATGCAAACACATATACAAATAGAAAATAAAAATGAAGATGAGGGAAGAATAATAGAAGAAGAGAATAGAGAGAAAAATAGAAAACAAAAGAACGAGAGAAAAGAAAAAGAAGAAGCTACTATGGCTCCGGGTATTGTTTAACTGCAACTAAACAAATACTGAAAGAAATTATGAAAAATCAGAAAGCTTTTGATTGTAAAGTGACTTTAGACAATCTGTCCCAGCTGACAAATATGGTGATAGACCCAAAATATTTGATGCAAGCATGAAATTCCATCAATTATTGATCAAATAATGATCCTTCATTCATTGAATGGCTTTAACAACTTGGTGATGGTGACCATAAAACAACTGATGGTGTACCAGAGGAAATGATACAAATACATTCTGATATTTTATATAATGGCGATATAGCCAAAGAAATATTTGGTGAGAACATTAAAGTCTTTGATTCCCATACATTTGCTAAAAAAAGGATCTTTTTGTCCCAAAAACTCTTAACAGAAAGAGCATACTTGAAGGGGTTTTCCACCTTTGGGAACCTTTCAGCATAACCCCCCATGTAGCAGGACTTGTGGACGGACATATACTTGCCTGCTCCCCACTGCTGCACTATAGACCCCACAGGTAGACTTCCTGCTTGACGTAGGTCACATGGCTGATGCAGCCAATGACTGGCCACAGCAATGACATGTCCTTCCCCAATCTTACTGAGTCATGAGACTGATGGGGACACATTACCACTGCAGCCAGCCATTGGCTGCAGAGGCCACATGACCCAGGTCAGACAGGAAGTTTACCAGTGGGGATTGGAATGTGGCAGTGGTGGAGGAAGAGCAAAGGATGGGTTAGGTAAGAATGCTTCTCTCTTCAGGTTTACCATGTGGGAAGGGAAGGGGTCTGTCTGAAAGCTTCCCAATGGTGGACAACCCCTTTAAGCTCTAATACACAACAGTATTATCCAAAAGAGTTTTTAAATGAGTAAAGTCCATCAGGAATGCCTGTTCATAAAGGGAACTTAAAGGGAATATGTTATCATAAAATTATCTATTGTTTAAATCACGCTTTTATGTTTAACAGATTTTAAAAGAATTGTCTATGATATTATTAACTTTCCCTGTCTATGTTTATATTAAAAAAAAGACATAAAATCGTACAGTTTTCACACTAGCCACTAAGTCAAATAATAGGCGACACTTCTTGGTCTGTATAGATCACTTTCATGCAGTTACTTGCTT
Organism: Rhinella marina; assembly: GCA_900303285.1. Lineage (NCBI taxonomy): Eukaryota > Metazoa > Chordata > Amphibia > Anura > Bufonidae > Rhinella > Rhinella marina. The sequence goes on from ONZH01029361.1 coordinate 11,002, forward strand.
ATCTGTCATTCTAATCCTGCCTGTAATGATATTACCTCTGTGTATAGATAAGACAGGATCCTACATTCACAATAGGTGATTGTCACAGCTTATCCAGGTCACAGAGCATGCCTAGAAAACTCTCCCACAGAAGTCACTGAGGTCCTCTTCAGACCATTGTATCTATGTGTCTGCCATAAAGCTATTTTCTTAATGCTGTGTAAATGCCGTTAAGAACAGCTCAGGCAAGATGACCCACATAATCATGTTCAGGAAAAGAATAAAAAAAAATCTGCAATCAGAGAATAAGAACAGATTACAAAAAGGTTTGTTACTATCTGGTTTTAACTGTTTTTTTAAAGGCTGGAGCTATTATCATTCAAGAAAAACTTAAAAGAAGGGGAGTACTATTTATAGGATTTTTATAGGATGCACAAGAAGCCATATGGTCTTCACGTTGTATGACTACACAGTACAAAAGATCAATTGAAGCATGAGATTACAGTACAAATCCCATATAGAATAACGGTTTCTCTGCAGTTGCTCATACTGTTAGACTAGTAGCTTGTGGCTTCAATGTATAGTTCAAGGAAAGTTGTAATTCTAAAATGTCACTGACCCATATGAGGAATGCATTAGCAATAACATACAAGTATAAAAAGTGAATGACCTACAGATTATTGACACAGCACCAAGGTCAGTAAAATACATTTAGCTGCTAGTTCTGATACAAGTGTTAAATGCAACAGAGTATCTAAGTGTGCAGCTAAGATTCCTTACATTGTAGTCTGTTAGTATGAACATATCTCCCCAAGAATAAGTTGATCGGGAAGGGTTCACAGCTAGAGTTCCCCAGTCCACTCCGCAGCTACCATTTGTAATAAGAGTGACCATTTAGTTTTCATTGATAATAGCATCTCAGGTGGTCTAGGACATTTGAGGGATACACCGCCTTTGATGGTCTAGGATAGTGAAGAAATTACTTATAACATTCTTGGTTGTGTAGGGTAGCCAAGTAGTCAAAGCTAACTTCCTTACTAGTTTAAGACAGGGTTCCTCAACTCCAGTTCCTCAACTGCCGGTCATGTTTTCAGCACTTCTTTAGTATTGAGCAAGTGATATAATTAGTGTCAATGCTCCAGGACTTACCACAGGTATTCATTCTGTGGAATATTCTCAAATCATGAACGTTAGGTGGGCCCTGAGGACTGGAGCTGAGGAACGCTGGTTTAAGATAGTGAAGGAGATACTGGCTACATTCATGATGGTCTATAATAGTGCAGTTGTTCCTACATTATCCAGGTTTGTGACATAAATGTTATCATACCTGGTTCCCGAGGGTAACAAAAGAGTAAATGACCCCCTGTATACTAGGGTAGTGAAGCAGTTAATAATAACATTTTTAGTGGTATAGGTTAGAAACATCCCTAGTGGTCTAAGGCAATACTGAAGGAAGCAGGAGTCTATCTTGCTGGTGGAAACAGAGCAACTGTTTTAAAGAATCTCATGGCCAGAGTAGGCCACTCTCCACATTGGATCCATGTACAGCAGAGCAGTTTGCAGAGTCAGTATGTCCTAAAATTAGAGAGTATAGATATAAGTAGTGGCTCACCAGTTTGTAAGAAATGCTGGGAGTGGTGCTTCCTATCACTTGGCTATACCCTTAGCCTGAATGTATTTTAAAAGGATGAGATGAATGTGTGATGAGCACTCACTCTACATTTGTTTTTATGTGGTGTTAGTATAAAACTTGCTGAGACAGTAGATGGATAAATGTATGACTGTGTATATATGAAACCAGATGGTTCAGAGACCATCACCCTGTGGATTATAAATTAAGGCACAAACAAGAAAGAAATATCTATAATACTCGAGTGATACATTGTATCCCACTGCATCCCAGTGCACCCAGTGTATCCTGTGATTAGGATACAAAGAAAGAAGATCTTAAGAATAGCTGGAACAGCAATTTAATTCACTACTACAGCGCTGATCCAATTCATCAATATAGCGCACATCAGAATAGCGCTTAATAAGAAGGAACAGCTGAAGCAGTTTCCTGATTCACCATTCTAACGCGGTCCCCGGATTAAAAAAAAACGCGCCAACTTACCGATACGCCGGACTGCCACCCACGTGGGACGCCACAGGGAGAGCCGGGTGCCGGCCGAACACACATAGAACGAAGCTATCACAGCACAACGCTATTGCAGCCCAGCGAATCGCGGAGCATACACCTCTATAGGAGGGTAATGTATTGAACTTCCTTCTCCTACATTCCTGCCATACTTGATGTATATTGGAACAGTATAAATTGTTTATAACTACACACCGGAACATTGCTACCCTATTAAGGGACAAATAACATCGCTACCAAACAGAGACTTATATATTCCTATATTTTTATATTTTTTATATTTCTTTAGATATGTCTTCTTATATATGATTTTTATCCTTATTTTTTCATTTTTTATATTTTCATTTTTATGTACCAGCGCTGGGGTAATCGTATTGACAAATAAATGTTGTGATTATATATCTAAAACAATATAGTAGACCTTTCTAATTTTCAATTCATATATACACAGTCATACATTTATCCATCTACTGTCTCAGCAAGTTTTATACTAACACCACATAAAAACAAATGTAGAGTGAGTGCTCATCACACATTCATCTCAGAGTCAGTATGTCCACTCTTTAGATACAGAGCTTATGAAGGAAGTCACGTGTCATGAGCTGTCTTGGTTGGTATATAAAGGTGCTTGGGATCATTGCCATGCTGAAAGACCCAGTCATGTTTAATCTTCAATGCCCTTGCTGATGGAAGGAGGTTTGCACTCAAAATCTCACGATACATGGCCCCATTCATTCTTTCATGTACACGGATCAGTCGACCTGGTCCCTTTGCAGAGAAATAGCCCCAAAGCGTGATGTTGCCACCCCCGTGCTTCACAGTAAGTATGGTGTTCTTTGGATGCAACTCAGCATTCACTCTCCTCCAAACACGACGAGTTGTGTTTCTACCAAACAGTTCTACTTTGGTTTTATCTGACCGTATGACATTCTCCCAAACTTCAGACGGGCCCGGATATGTACTGGCTTAAGCAGGGGGACACGTCTGGCACTGCAGGATATGAGTCACTGGCGGAGTAGTGTGTTACTGACGGTAGCCTTTGTTACGTTGGTCCCAGCTTTCTGCAGGTCATTCACTAGGTTCCCTCGTGTGGTTCTGGGATTTTTGCTCACAGTTCTTGTGATCATTTTCACCCTACGGGGTGAGATTTTGCGTGGAGCCCCTGATCGAGGGAGATTATCAGTGGTCTTGTATGTCCATTTTCTAATTATTGCTCCCACAGTTGATTTCTTCACACCAAGCTGCTTGCCTATTGCAGATTCAGTCTTCCCAGCCTGGTGCAGGTCTACAATTTTGTTTCTGGTGTCCTTCGACAGCTCTTTGGTCTTCACCATAGTGGAGTTTGGAGTGTGACTGTTTCAGGTTGTGAACAGGTGTCTTTTATACTGATAACAAGTTCAAACAGGTGCCATTACTACAGGTAATGAGTGGAGGACAGAGGAGCCTCTTAAAGAAGAAGTTACAGGTCTGTGAGAGCCAGAAATCTTTCTTGTTTGTAGGTGACCAAATACTTACTTTCCACTATAATTTGCAAATAAATTCTTTAAAAATCAGACAATGTGATTTTCTGGATTTCTTTTTTTCATTTCGTCTCTCATAGTTGAGGTCTACCTATGATGTCAATTACAGGCCTCTCTCATCTTTTTAAGTGGGAGAACTTGCACAATTGGTGGCTGACTAAATACTTTTTTCCCCACTGTACCTGTGAAAACCCACCAGGACCTACCAGCTATTGACACAGTTCTGTATTGTTATGACATCCATTTTTACAAAAGTGATAACAGGAAGTGCAGCCATATTGTTTTTCACTGTTTCTTGGAAACGTATGGTACAACCGTCTGTATATTAGGAACAGATGATGCTGACAAAATGATGGTTCGCCATCAGTTGTTGAGAAGATGAACCAAACATGACAACTGATGTATCTGTTCTTTCTTTTCTCAGTTTTACAAAAATCAAGTCTACAGGCTGCCATAGGTTGTAGTGTATACACCAAATGTATCCATGAGATCCAATTGACCCTATATTTGCCAATAGTATGTCGATTTGGCATATTCCAGACTGCATTAGCCCCATTAGCCTACTTTTTTTTCATTGTATGTAATAGCGTGGTAGACTGCAATACTCCATGTAGGGACATACAGTTAATATAGTATACCACACAGTATACATTTTATTACACTGAGATCCTATGATTGAAAACATCTATGGTGTATACCTCCAATGGAAGGCTCGAATGTGATGTGGAGAGAGCCTTTGGAGTCAGAGGGAGCAGGATATTGCCGTGAAATTGCATTTTCAGATTGCAGTCTTTGAATATTTTTTATACTATTTTTTTAGCAGATTAATATTTAAGACTTTCATCAACAGAACTAAAGAAAATTAAGTTATCTTTTAACCTCCTTTAATTGCTTACTACAATTATTTTTTATTTTGAAGACCAATGGGGAGAAATAAAGCAGTGATTCAAATTAAAGCATTATGCTCATTTTATGTGGCCTCCTTTCTTCCTAGAACATTTTATTTTGTTTCTATTCACATGTGCATGGATTTTATGTTGCACATTTAGCATAACCTCTTATTGTATACTTCATACTGTGCTACTGCTTGAGGTTATTTGCCATGTGAGCAGTAGTATGAATATTTCTGCCCTCTTCCTGACTCCATTAATGTTAAATAATTTTCCAGGCTAGCATCTGAATATATATTAATTTTACTTACACTACATTGGCTATCATATCCTGCTGAGATAGCTCAGCTCCTGGATTAGACATAAATCTCCTCTACATCTAAAGTACAAATGGAATTTTTGGAACATTAACAATGTAATTCACGATGTTAATATTTTAAAAGGATTGCTGGTGTTTTAGAGTACAACAGTGCCATCTAGTGCATACAGAGAGTAAAACAGGGCATAAATGAAATTCTACAGTACGCTACATCACACAGTTATTCACAATCATTGCAGATACTAAGGGGAAGCATACATTAAAACCATTGTTTTGTACACTGGTCTTACTCTTTACCTAGCTTGCATGAGATGTGGCAAAATTATTAAGAGGTGCTCATTTCTTAATGACTGTGCCAGAATGGATGCCAGCAAGAGAAGTGGCGTGGGTTTCAAATATAATTTACTCCAGTTTCATGGTGTAGATTAAAGATGAGAGAACCTGTCAAATTGCAGGATTTTTACAAAAAGTTTCCAAACCAGTTTGGGCCAAAACAGATTGACTCCAATTGTCCTGAAATTTGTTTAGAACACTCTCTAGTCTCCTAGGACTCAAATTTTTAAGAAAACATGTTCTCTTTTCATGAGTTTTTTTTTTGTATTTTTGCTTTTTGACCCCCCTCCCCCAAGCTCTTGAACACATTGACAGCAATAGTAAATTATGTCTGAGTGACAGTGACATAACGGTACATAGCTATGGGTAAATGCATGGTTTACAGCATTAACACACAGCATGTTTAAAAACAGACCGCGTTGTCACGTGTTATGCTTTTTCACATTCCAAAGCTTCCAAAAATTATCTGGGGGCAAATATTGTTTAAACACACATGGTGTTATGGGATTTTAAAAAAATAGTAGCTTTTTGGGAGACCAAGTGTCAAATTATGCCTGCACATACAACACACACAAATATTAACTGTGAAAAAGTGGCTTGTAGTGAACAAGCTTATAAAAATTCACCCTTTTAATTGGGAGCAGCAGCAGAACAGTGTTGACATGGAATGGGTAGGGTAATAAGAGGCATGTAGCCGCGATAGTAATTTCAGCAGAAGCAGCATAGTATGGAACATACAAGGCAGTAGATCGGCTGTCTATGGGTGGTAGTAGTAGTAATAGTAGTGGTAGTGGTGGAAGATGCTTAGCGTTAATAGTGGTGGAAGTAGGGAATTAGCAGTGAGGAGCAGCCACCGAGGCAGTGGCAGCAGCAGCAGCAGCCATATGGTATATGTTGGCAGACACCAGCATGATGGAAGCAGCAGCAGCCATATGGAACATAATGGTAGGCAAGAACCAGCAGTAGCATGATGGTGGCAGTGGTTTGATGGAGGCAGCAGCCTATAGAACACGTTAGCAGACAGGTAGCAGCTGTCGCATAAAGGTAGCGGCAGCAGTTGCTGTACGGAGCATGTTGGTAGACAGGCAGCAACAGTGGCATGATGATGACAATGGCATGATGGAGGCAGCAGCAGCCTTACGGACCATGATATTAGGCAGGCCGCAGCAGTGTCATGATGGCGGCATGATAGAGGCAGCAGTAGCCTTACGAAACATGATGAAAGGCAGGCAGCAGAAGTGTCATGATGGCAGCAGTGGCATGATGAAGGCAGCAGAAGCAGTCATATGGAACATGATGGTAGGCAGGCAACATTATGGTAGGCAGGATGGCAAGCAGACAGCAACAGTGGTAAATACAGAATCGTCAGTAAGGCCAGATCTATTCATTGTCCTCAGCTGGAGGAGTGTCAAAATCATCCCCTATGGCGGAAAACAACTTGGTCTGTTTGCATGTCACCACACCCCCCACAGCTTTTAAAACCCTCTCTGAGATGACACTAGAGGTGGGGCAAGAAAGAAAGCATATTCAAAAAAGGATATAGATGGGATGGCACTGCTCCTCCATCATGTGCAATATATACATCAAACAGCGGTAGCCCGGTCTACAAATGCAGGACCCGGTGGTGCTCAGTCCATAAAGATGTCATTAATATCAGGAAATTGTAGAAAAAGACGGCACTCACCGGTAGTGCCCAATACTCACTTTATTGTGAATTTACAACATCAAATGGCAGGGGTGCAGAGCGCCATACAGGCACCAAACAAGCGGCCGCTTGTTTGGTGCCTGTATGGCGCTCTGCACCCCTGCCATTTGATGTTGTAAATTCACAATAAAGTGAGTATTGGACACTACCTGTGAGTGCCACAAGAAAGAAAGCATACTGTGCCAGTTTTTTCCATTTTTCCAGTCTACCTGCCCAGAAATCCATGGAGTCAGGGAACACGGTTGGCGCCGGAGGTGGGTGACTCTGTAGGGTGCGGCGAGGGTCCTCCCTTTCAGACATGCTGGCAGCAGGCGTCTACTTCCCGAAAGCTGAGGCAAGCTGCGTACATAGAGTTTCCTAGTAATAACGTAATTTGTCCTCCCCATCCGACGGGAGGAAAACTTTCCCCCATTTTGCTTTGATAGTGAGGGTCTAAAGCATGGCTATCCAGTAATCATCATATTGCTTCATGTCAATGATATGCCTTTCACTGCATAAGCAAGCATGCATGCAGCTCACCATTCTGACCAGGGTGCCCGAGGAGCCGATTCTTTCCAGCTCTGCTCCAAGACAATAGGGTGTTAAGTCCAGTGCTTTGTCATTATCATCCTCTTGCTCCTCCACCTCTGATTTATCCTCCTCATCCAGTGGCAGCTCCTCATCCTCCATGGCAGTGGCATGGCATGAGCATCAGTGTCCATTCTAAGATAAATATGAGGGGATGACATTGTTCATTATGCAGTTCCTCTGACAAACTTTATGGCCTCTTCAAAGGCCTTCAGCACCCAACAGGCGTTTCAGATGAGCTGCCACTGCTTAATCTCGAAACAACACTTGCTGAGGCAGTCTGATGCATGACAAAATCATTCATGGCTTTCCGCTGCTCATACACACGCTTGACCATGTTCAATGTTGAATTCCAGCGAGTTGGTACGTTGCTGATTAAACGGTTTAAGCGGCAGACTGCTCTGTCACTGCACATCTCGGAGTGCGTTCCTTGCCGCTTAAGAAAGGCTGAACTGTGAGGACAGTACCTTGGACATTGCCAGCACCTTGGGCAAGCTAGTGTACTTTTTAAAAAATGTGGCAAGACTAGGATAATGAAGTGCGCCATGTAGGGAGAATGTGTTATTTCCATCAGGTACAGGGTGGCAACGATGTTGTGGCCATTGTCGGTGAACACCTTGCCCAGATGGAGTCAGTTGAATGACAACCAGTGGGATATTTGCTGCTTGATGTAGTTTAGCATTTGCTCGTCTGTGTGGCTACTCTCGTCCAGGCCAATTAGCTACAACACAGCATAGCAACGCTTGACTTAACACATGTGATAGGAAGGATGGGTGATGCTGAGCTTAGCTGCTATTGGGGATGGGAGTGGTTCCATAGAGGCAGATGTGGAGGAGGCAGATAAGTGCCTGGTATGTGAGCTAGGCTGACACAATCTTGGGGGGGTTCAAAAGGACCTGGCCTTGTTGCCGGTGTGCTCTCTCACTGCTGCCGCAGAAAACAATGACCCAGAGGGCCATGAAAGACATGTACTGTCCCTGCTGGTAACTGTTCCAGTTGTCCACTGTGGCGAGAATCGCAGGTAGCGGCCCATGTGAGAGTATAAGGCAGGAATGCCTTTTTCGGAGAAATAATGCTGACTACATATCTTCCAAATGCACCACCAGCAACTTGGCCATTAAGCTTGGGAATTAAGCTTATGCACCAGCGGATTGGGTGGGTGGGTGTGTGCTTTCTGGCCAGCTATTCTGTTATCCATGGCTAAAAAGAGAGCGGATGAGGAGGAATCTGAGTGGGAGAAGCAGAAAGTGAGGATGATGATGTGAAAGACACTGTACTGCTCATGGATGCAGCCTGGCTGCCGCAAGGGAGACCAGGAGAGGGAGGAAACTAATTTTGCAGCAGCTGGCAGCAACCTTTGTTTTCCCATGGCATTGGGGAGATGCCTCTCCATGTGCTTCAATAGAGCTATGGTGCCTATGTTTGTGTTTGGCTGTCCACAACTTATTTTAATCTTGCAGTACTTGCACAAGACAATGCTTCTGTTGCAAAGACCGGACCACAGGGGGCGTTGCGTGAGTGTAGTGACGGCGGTGGTGAGCCGATTGGTGTAAGAGTACTCACGATTTGACAGGTCTCTGAGCCGGCGTGCAGGGTTAGGAAGGGTGACACCAGTTCCTTCGGGGCGCTCTCTAGTTGCTACAGGGGCTCCGCCAGATGGTGGTTCAAGGTGCCCTTGATGGTCGGCGTTTACGGTGTTGGGTGGCAGGGTCCCTGTGAATTTGTGATGCCAGCACCGTTTGGTGCAAATAGGGGAAGAGTTCGCACAAAAAGGAGACCAGTTTTCTTAACATACTTCCAGTAATTTACTGAAGCTGATTCAAAAGTCATGTACAGCACGGCTAGTTCAGGTTAGTTCCCAAAAGTTGCATATGGGGTAGTTTTACTCTATAACAATCAATCTTTCTATGTACTATGTCTGCTGGACTGTATAGTCATATTCTTCTGTATCCTCTTTAGGAATACTATCTCCTGACAGATGGCCTCTCTGTCTTTGGTTATAGTGGGCAGTTGGTAGCTTGTAATCTCTCCACAAAATGCAAGACTAGAGCCTGATAAAAGACAATTACCTTCCTTTGCCAATATTCTCACTCCCTCTCTGGGTTGCCTGGTACATGGAACTAACTCTGGAGTTTTGATAACTCTCCAAAATGGCTGCTGAGGTGCAGCTTCCTCAGACATCACACTGTCCTCCTCCTTCTTCTTCTTTCCTTGGAGAGCAGGGCAGAGTCAGCCCTGGGAGGTTTGTTAGAACCTCTCCCTGCCTATACAACTTTATAGGAGCTCAGACACAAGCACATATTACATGAAACACAATCACAATATTAAGCAGTGTGTTTCAGGAGAAAAACTGACAGAAAGGAGATACTCACACAGAGCTAAAGGCTGCCGAGCTTGGTTAACTCACCCACAGTGTAATCGGCATCACCAGATTCTAAAGCAGACATGGCCCTGGCTGTTCTTTGGGAGGAATATCGCCTCTACTCTTTATTGCTGCAGCTGCTGCCACTACCCTCCTCTGATGTTGTCTCCCCCTCAGCTCGCCAAACCAGCTCTTCAGCACACAATTGTCATCACCCTCCGTGCCACTTTTATCAGACTGTGAGATATTATGGTGGCCTCCTTGGCCCCCCTCCCCCTGCATTTGCCCCGACTGCCACTGTCACTGCCCCCACTGCAAATACCGTGGCTATAGATGCCACAATTACCACCACTTCCTGAACCTCCTCCTCAGGACAGTACAAACGCTGACTGCTCTCACACAAGTCGGCAACAGAGAGACCCTCTTGACTATCTGCCATAGGGCGTGGTGTTTTTTTTTTTGCCACTTCTTAGTAAAAAAGAAGGCGCCCCACCAGGAAGGAGCAGAGAAGACAGAGGGGACTCCACTGAAATGCTTCTCTAGGACTGCAAGGAGGAGGAGCAGGGGGGAATGCTGTGACCTCTGGTTCCCACAAGGCACAATGTAAAACTCAAAAATCTCTTCCTCTTTTTCCTCAATGATAATGTTGTGCCTTTTCGAAGCCAGGGACAACAGAGGCCTACTACTATTACTATGACTACTACTACTACTACTACTACTACTACTACTACTTCTGGCCAGATAGCTGTTGCTGCTATTAACCACATTCTGGCTCTAGGTCTTTTGTTTGGAACCCTTCCATATTCCTAACATTTCTAGACCTAAATGTACACAGTCACACAAAGTATGGAACGATTTGCAAATTTGTAATTTGAAACTTAAAGACAGGGCAGCAGAATAAAATGTCCTTCCCTTTCCACAAGCACACTGAAGATACTGCAACTGACAATTGACTTTGAAAATAATGCAATATTGGCGCCACTAGCAGAATTGGGCCTGATGTCTTTAGTGCGTTCAAATATGGAGAGTCAGAAAAAAAAGTTTTCTGTAGTGTAAAACACAAGTTGTCAACATTCAATGCGATTATTCCCCTTCCCCCAATCCCACAACAGTGCACTGTGGATATGAAAAGGGTACGGTACGGATATAGTGGCATGTTACTGCAATAGAAGCAGCAGCAGGAGCAGTATATCAAGAAACATACAAGGCTGTCTATGGGTAGTAGTGGCAATAGTAGTAGTAATAGCAGTAGTAGTGATAGTGGTGGTGGACACTTTGTGTTAATGGAGGTGGCAGTAGGGGATTAACAGTGCGGAGCAGCAGCAGTTGAGGCAGTGGCAGCTGCAGAAGCAGCCATAAGGTACATGTCGGCAGCAAGGAAACAGCATAATGGAGGCAGCAGCAGCCTTATGGAAGATGATGGTAGACAGGTAGCAGCAGTGGAATGATGATGGCGGTGGCATGACGGAGGCGACAGCAGCAGCAGCAGCAACTCTACAGAACATGATGGTTTGAAAATGGATTAAGTGCAGCAGCAGCAATACAGAAGGTCATGGTAGTTAGGCAGACAGACAGACTGCAACAGTGGCAAGATAGGCCACCGGCAGCAAGGTGATGTGTATTCATCAGAATCAGCCTGAGCTATAAGAAAATGTCAAAATCGATTCAGTAATGATGTATGTATGCTGCTTAATTAATTTCACCCCCCCCCCAAAAAAAAAAAAATAGACTTTAACCGGGTGGAAACAGTATACACATAAATGGATGATTGAGGCATTAGTGACATGATGCAGGCCGCAGCACCCATACAGAATGTGAGTTAGTTAGGCAGACAGTACAAGATGGGGCACAGCCAGCAAGGTGATGTGTATTCATTGGAATCGGCCTCGGCTGCGGCTGTATTGATGCATGAATCACATACATTTATACTGCTTAAAGAAATGTAAGCCCCAATCGTGTAAAAACTGAAAAAACGCAAATGGACAATTGAGGCATTAGTGGCATGATGCATACCGTAGCAGCAGACTTATAGAACTTGATTTGGTAGGGCAGACAGACTGCAACAGTGGCAAGGTCTATTCATAGGAATCAGCCTGAGGTGTGAGAAAATGTTGGTATTGATGCATGAATCATATACATTTATACTGCTTAAAGAAATGTAACCCCCCAAAAATAAATAAATAAATAAATAACTAAGAATGTAAGTGTGTGGAAAATGAATACACGTAAACTGCCGATTGAGGCATTAGTGGCATGATGCAGGCCGTAGAAGCATCCGTAGAGAACATGATGTTAGGGAGATTGCAGCATTCGTATGCAGGCGGCAGCAGCCTGTGAAGTATCTCTGCCAATGAAAATAACAACACTTGGCAGTACTTTGTTAACTGTCTCTTCTGAAAGGCAATAACTGTACTGGACAGATACCTGATTAGTATTATAAGTTTAATTCAGGATTTCATTTAAGGGGCCGTTCAGACGGCCGAGGTATTGCGGATCTGCCAAAATGCGGATCCCCAATACCACAGATGCCGACCAGCGTGTGTTCCGCAAATTCCGGAACACAAGGCCCGGCACCTTGTTCTAAATGTTATCGCAGACAAGAATAGGACATGTTTTTTTTGTTTATGCGGAGCCGCGGCACGGAGCTGAGGCTGCCCGCTATCATTGAAGTGAACAGGGGCCGCACCTATTCCGCAATTTTGCGGAATAGGTGCGGACCTGTGAACGGGCCCTAAGCAGCATCCTATCATATAACCTGCTTACAGGGTCAGGTAAGCGCTTCTTTACTAGAGGCATTTCATACCACTCTGTAGTTGACAGATCAAGCGTGGATAGATAATCTCTATGGGACCTAACGTAGGGACTACAGCAGCACTAGTTACATTCCTCGGATCCGAAAAATAGGCAGTAGGTGATATCCTAGTCAACAAGAGGGCACTGGGTTTCAGCATTGGTCAGCATAACTGTGTTTAACCCCTTCCCGACCAGCGCCGTAGTACTACGGCGTGCTGATCGGGTGGGTGCAGGAGCTGCGCCCGCCTGATCAGCTGCGGGGGGGCGGCTGTTCCCAGTAGCCGGACCCCTGCTGCGTACACCCGCATCGGTGAAAACACCAATGCGGGCGTATTAACCCTTCATGTGCCGCGGTCAGCGCTGACCGCGGCACATGCGATGCGGGCGGTCGGAAGTGGTGTCCATCGGGTCCCCGCGCTGTTGTGACGGGGACCCGATGGCTTAGATAGCAGCCGGATGCCTTCCTTAGGCATCCGGCTGCTATCTACTGAAGCCTGTGAGATCCAGCCCCCTGGATCTCACAGGCAGTAAGCTGGAAGTGTATTACTGTGTGTAACACACTTCCAGCCAATGCATTACAATACAGAAGTATTTTAATGCATTGTAAAGGGGATCAGACCCCAAAAGTTAAAAAAGTGTAAAAAAAGAAATTGAAAAAAAAGTGAAAAAATAAAGTTTTACAAAAAAAAGGCGTCCTTTTCACAAGATAATATTTTAAAAAAATTGTAAAAAATAGTGAAAAAAATAAAAATAGACATATTAGGTATTGCCGCGTCCGTATCGACCGGCTCTATAAAAATATCACATGATCCACCCCGCCAGGTGAACGCTGTAAAAAAAAAAAGAAAAAAAAAAAAAGGGCCAAAACAGCCTTTTGTCACGAGTGGTCTTGCGTCTGGAATCAGACGTTCTGCACGGCTTTCTAAGTGACAGGTTTGACAGGCTATTCCCTGTGGTTTGGGTGCTGTTCTCCACACCCCTTTCCCTCAGCTGTTGCCGCTGGGCAATTAGCTGTCTCCTACTTACCTCTTCCTCTCCCAGTATCCCTTGCGGTTTATATCTGCTACATACCTGGTGGAGAGTGGTGTGGATCTCGGCTGAGATCCTGTTGCTGAGTTCTACTTAAAGTTAAGTGTTTTCCCTTCCTTTGGTTTCCTGTTTGAGTCTCCTGTTCCTCCTTACGCTTGGAGGAACAGGTTACTCTCTTGTGTCATTAGACTGCAGGGTGTTCTAGGGTTTATTCAGATTAGGTTCCTGTGTATGAGCTTTCCTACCACCCGGGTTAGTTCATACTGGTATCCAGCTAGGGCCTAGTCTTAGGGTCCCCTGCAGGAGGTGACCAGTTCCCTGGTTTTGTCTGTTCCCATCCCTCATACGCTCGGTGTGGCTTTTCCCTCCACACCCGAGCGTGACATTATAAACCGCCACTAACAAAAATTTATGTCATTTTTGTGCCGACATGGATGCTATTGCTACACTGGCTGCAGGGACTCAGCTTGGAGGTGGCTGACATCCGCAACCAGATTCAGAGACCACAGGCTGGTGGTTCTGGGGGTGCTGAGTGTCAGGCCTGTTTGGAGCCTAAGGTCCCCCTCCCGGATAGATTTTCTGGGGAATGTGATAATTTTGTTCTATTTAGGGAGGCGTGCAAATTGTATTTCAGACTGCGTCCACATTCTTCTGGTAATGAGGAACAGAAGGTTGGTGTGGTCATCTCGCTGCTTAAAGGGGATGCGCAGTCATGGGCCTTTTCTCTACCGGCCGGATCGCTGTCTCTCCGGTCGGTAGATGAATTTTTCAAGACCCTAGGGATTATCTATGATGACCCGGATCGTATCTCCCTGGCGGAGACCCAGATACGTAACCTTTGTCAGGGTGAGCGGCCGGTTGAGACTTATTGCTCTGAGTTTCGGAGGTGGGCGACCAATACTGAATGGAACGATCCGGCTTTACGTAGCCAATTCTGTCAAGGTTTGTCTGAGAGGCTGAAGGACGCTTTGGCCTTTCAGGAAACCCCTGTGTCTTTGGAAGCCGCTATGTCTCTTGCTGTACGCATGGATAGGCGCCTGAGAGAGCGATCTAGGGGCCCCCGCTCTCAGGACGTACTATCACATAGTGTACCAGCTTCCTATGACACTTTGGGTGAATATTCCCCTAGGTTGATGTCTGGGGATGAACCTATGCAATTAGGGGGAGCCACTCCTGTTTCCACCCATAAACATCTTGGTAATAAAAAGGGTGTGTGTTTTTTCTGTGGTCAGAAAGGACACTTTATCAATGTATGTCCATGCTTCCTATCTCTAAAGGAGAGAAAAGAAAAGGGGGCGTTGAATTCTCATCTCACTCTTGGTGGAGTGGGTAGGGAGACTGAAAATGTGCATTTGTCTTCATCCTGCAGTACCCGTTTTCTCCTGACTGCCGAGGTGGCGCTAGAATCAAAGGTTGTGAAAATTGAGGTGTTTATTGACAGCGGGGCAGGGGTGAACTTGATTGATGCTCAGTTTGTCCGTATGCATGGATTGTCACCAAGTTCTTTGGATAAGAGGATTTCTGTGTTTGCCATTGATTCTGCACCTCTCTCTCAGAAGTGTTTGTCTCAGATGGTGCATGATATCAAATTAAGAGTGGGTGAATTTCATCAGGAGCTTATTTCATGTTTTGTGTTGGAAGGTCTTCCTGCTCCTGTGGTTCTGGGTTTACCGTGGTTAAGCAAACATAATCCGTCCATTGACTGGCATACTAGACAAATTGTGGATTGGGGCGATTATTGTGTTGACAATTGCCTTAATACATCTTTTTCTGCTTTAACCACTAAGACTCTTCCTTCTTTTATATCGGATTTCTCTGATGTATTTTCTGAAGGTGGATGTCAGGATTTACCCCCTCACCGGGAATACGATTGTCCTATCAATCTTATTCCTGGAACAAGATTGCCTAAATCTAGGCTGTATAACCTTTCTGGACCTGAGAGAACGGCCATGAAGGAATATATTGCTGAGAGTTTGGCCAAAGGACATATTAGGCCTTCCAAATCTCCTGTGGCAGCAGGGTTCTTTTTTGTTAAAAAAAAGGACGGATCCCTTAGGCCATGTCTGGATTTCCGTGAACTCAATAGGATTACTGTCCATGATCCGTACCCCCTTCCTTTGATTCCTGACTTGTTTAACCAGATTGTGGATGCCAAGTTGTTCTCCAAGTTGGACTTAAGGGGGGCATATAATCTGGTCAGGATCAAGGAAGGGGATGAATGGAAGACGGCCTTTAACACTCCTGAGGGCCACTTTGAGAACCTGGTCATGCCTTTTGGGTTGACCAATGCTCCTGCTGTCTTCCAGCATTTTGTTAATGACATTTTTCATCATCTTGTGGGGAGGTTTGTAGTCGTGTATTTGGATGACATACTAATCTATTCTCCAGATATTGTGACACATCAGGATCACGTGAGGCAGGTGTTGCAAATCTTAAGAGATAACAAGTTGTATGCAAAATTAGAGAAATGTGCTTTTGCTGTACATGAGGTGCAATTCTTAGGATACCTGCTTTCATCTTCAGGTTTTCGTATGGACCCAGAGAAGGTCTGTGCTGTTCTGAACTGGGACCGACCTGAAAATCTGAAGGCTCTTATGCGATTTTTGGGGTTCACCAACTATTACCGAAAATTTATTAAGAACTATTCGACTATAGTTAAACCCTTAACTGACATGACTAAGAAAGGGACGGATGTCTCTGTGTGGTCTGATGCAGCATTGCAAGCCTTCTCTGCTGTAAAGGAGTGCTTTTCCTCTGCCCCTATATTGGTGCAGCCAGATGTGTCACAACCTTTCATTGTGGAGGTTGACGCATCCGATGTGGGGGTAGGAGCTGTGTTATCACAGGGCCCGTCACCTGGTAAATGGCGCCCATGTGCTTTTTTTTCGAAGAAACTCTCTGTGGCGGAGAGAAATTATGATGTGGGTAACCGAGAGTTACTGGCCATTAAGTTGGCTTTTGAGGAATGGCGTCATTGGTTGGAAGGGGCGAATCATCCAATCACGGTATTCACTGATCACAAAAATCTGGCTTACCTGGAGTCGGCTAGACGACTTAATCCGAGGCAGGCCAGATGGTCTTTGTTCTTCACCAGATTCAATTTCATTGTCACATACCGTCCTGGGTTAAGAATGTGAAGGCGGATGCCTTGTCACGTAGTTTTCCCGGGGGTGGTGATTTTGAAGATCCTAGCCCTATACTGTCTGAAGGAGTGGTGATATCCGCTCTTTACCCTGATCTTGAGGCTAAAGTGCTTGAGGCCCAGGGAGATGCGCCGGAGTCTTGCCCTCCCGGGAAGTTGTTTGTTCCTTCTGATTTGCGTTATAAGGTTTTTGAGGAGCATCATTCTTCGGTGCTTGCGGGACACCCTGGGAGTAAATCCACTGTCGACCTCATCTCTCGTAGATTCTGGTGGCCAGGTCTGCGTAAGTGTGTTGAGGAATATGTGTCAGCCTGTAGTGTCTGCGCACGCTCTAAGGTGACACATACTCGTCCCTCTGGACCCCTACTTCCATTACCCATCCCGTCCAGACCATGGACTCACCTATCCATGGACTTCATCACTGATCTGCCTGAGTCGTCTGGTAAGACAGTTATTCTGGTGGTTGTAGATCGTTTTAGTAAAATGGCGCACTTTATTGCATTACCCGGACTCCCCAATGCTAAAACTCTTGCACAAGTGTTTGTTGACAATATTGTGAAACTTCATGGCATTCCCACTGATGTTGTCTCTGATCGTGGGACTCAGTTTGTGTCCAGATTCTGGAGGGCGTTCTGTACTCGGCTCGGGATACAACTGTCTTTCTCCTCTGCCTTTCATCCCCAGACGAATGGACAGACTGAGCGTACCAATCAGAATCTGGAGACTTATTTGAGATGCTTTGTCTCTGAGAACCAGGAGGAGTGGTCCTCGTTTTTGTCTCTGGCTGAGTTTGCCATAAATAATCGCAGACAGGACTCCACTGGTAAGTCACCATTTTTTGGTGCATATGGCTTTCACCCGCAGTTTGGCACATTTTGTGGTTCTGATACTTCTGGTATTCCTGAGGAAGAACGTTTTTCGTCATCATTGTCTTCCATATGGCGAAAAATTCAAAGTAACTTGATAAATATGGGTAACAAGTACAAACGTGTGGCTGACAGGAGACGCATGAATGGTCCGGACCTAAATGTGGGTGATTCTGTGTGGCTGTCTACTAGGAACATTAAGTTGAAAGTTCCTTCATGGAAGTTGGGTCCAAGATTTATTGGCCCATATAAAATCACGGCCATTATTAATCCTGTAGCATTTCGTCTTGAACTTCCTCAGGCCCTGAAAATCCATAATGTGTTTCACAGATGTTTGTTGAAGAGGTATGTTGAACCTCTGGAGCCATCTCCCTTGCCACCCGCGCCTGTCTTGGTGGATGGTAATTTGGAATTTCAGATTGTCAAGATCATTGATTCTCGAGTTCTTCGTGGGACCCTTCAATATCTGGTTCATTGGAAGGGTTATGGTCCTGAGGAGAGGTCATGGGTACCGGCATCTGACGTGAATGCCAGTCGTTTGGTAAAAGCCTTTCACAGATGTCACCCTGATAAAGTTGGTCCTGGGTGCCCGGAGGTCACCCGTAAAAGGGGGGGTAATGTCACGAGTGGTCTTGCGTCTGGAATCAGACGTTCTGCACGGCTTTCTAAGTGACAGGTTTGACAGGCTATTCCCTGTGGTTTGGGTGCTGTTCTCCACACCCCTTTCCCTCAGCTGTTGCCGCTGGGCAATTAGCTGTCTCCTACTTACCTCTTCCTCTCCCAGTATCCCTTGCGGTTTATATCTGCTACATACCTGGTGGAGAGTGGTGTGGATTCGGCTGAGATCCTGTTGCTGAGTTCTACTTAAAGTTAAGTGTTTTCCCTTCCTTTGGTTTCCTGTTTGAGTCTCCTGTTCCTCCTTACGCTTGGAGGAACAGGT